>VDFB02144843.1:67194-100933 GCA_007258455.2 Sequoia sempervirens
GATGAGCCCTGCTGGCTCAAACCTCAAACCCCTATCTTTTTATTTATCTTTTTGTGTTTTACGTTTTTTAGAGAAGAGTTTCTAGAGAGAAATAGAAGGGGCGCACAACATAAATGCTTATAAAATGTAAATTTGTACTATTTTCTTCAGAACGAAATTGTAGAAGTCATTATTTAACTGAAAAAAATAGATTGCAAATGATATACCAGAAGGGTTCCAGATTATTTATTTAAAACAGTAAGCTAGCTCGCCAACCAAGAATGTTGAAAATTGATATAAAAGGATGCCTGGCTTCCAGATTTGAGTTCTCCTACTTTGAAACTGGATACAAGTCTTTGAAAACAATAGACTCCAAAGATGGAAGTCAAAAAGCAACCAAAAGGAAGGCGTTTTAGCAAGACACTTCACACGCCTCTCTAAAAGGGCACAAATCCCAATGCAAGTCGTACGGCCAAGAAGAAGAAGTAGTAACTCTGCTAGAGCCACAGATCTAATGAAGAAGGCGCCACAAGTTAAGAAACCCCTTTCTTATTGCAATCAACAGTAAATCTTTATATAATACTCTGTCTGAATCATGTAGAACCTATGAATGAAGCTCTCAATTGCACTGATTCGATTGATCTCTCACAATCTCAAGAGTGCTCAACATCGAAGAGGAATTCCTTCTTCAATGGAAATTGTTCAAACCTTGATCACAGGAGAATGCACAGCAAGAAACACAAGGCAAAGTCAAAATTATCAAAAGGTGAGTTTCTCATTGCCAAAAATGCCTTATATAAGGAAGGCACACATTTCCAAGAAGATATGCCCTTTTTGCCATTATTAAAATCTTTTAAAATAATTTCAAGTCTTTTTCAATAGTCATGACTTAATATTTGGCTTTTAATATTTTAAGTGATTAAAATATTAAATCACTTTAGAGAATATTTAAGTGATTTGAAAGTAGTTATGATATTAAAGAAATACAATCGGGTGAAGTCAAATATTGACTATGTTTTCATGAGGTGGTTCAATAACTCATCTTCATGATATCAATGGTCTTAAGACTATTGCATTGGTGATGTTACTGCAGGTGAAGCTAATCGTCCGGCCCCGCTTCACCGTGAGCATCACCTAGATGCAATGAGTGCTATGGACCATTCGATATCATGAGAGATGGCTCCTTATTGAACCACTACTCATGAAACATGGGTCACGAGTTTGACTCGAAACTGGCCACCTGAATCCTGATAGCAATATCATAATTTGACACGCTGTGGAAAAATACCTCCTACTTATCAAGTATAAAGTTAATTATAAAGTCAATTTGACTTTATAATTAAATATTAAGTCAATTAATATTTAAATCACTTAAAAACCCATAACTCACTCAAAACACCAAATATTCCTGTGTCGTCAGAAGTTGTCGACTCCTGCACTGCTAACGCCTGTTGTGAACCAATCACTAGGCTCTGAAAACAATAACGACCAACCCTCCAAAAAATACCACTGACCCTCTAAACACAACCTGTTAGCCTACGAGAGTCTGAGTAATAGGCTAACCACCATCAAACACGATCATGCCGAAAAAGGGGACATTACACCAACTCAAATGCATATAACCCTAAAATTTCTTCCAAAATCAAATAACTCAACTTACTATACTATTTAAAAAAACCTTTTATAAACCAATAATTCAAAGGCCTAATGTCAATAGTGGCATTGTGCGTTGGTTAAGTTTTTTGCATTGTTATTCTTGCCATCAAATTCAAACCCAATTGAGATGTAATTGTTGAGAATTTATAGTGGGGATGAGGTCCTCTGTTTGTGATCATAGTTCCCAAGCCTAATAAATGCAATTGTCGAGAATTTATAATAGGGATGAAATCCCTAGGGGAGAAGACCAAGTATCCGCTAGGGCTAACTTTGTGCAACCGTATAATTCAAACCGTACATCGAATCGAAAAAAAAATTATGGGTTTTTTTCACTCATGAGTTAAGTGATTATAACTAAGGTTTTGGCTTGTGGGAAATTCGGTCGAACGCGAGAGTGTTCGATATGCACGTAGGGGTCAAAAAGTCACCTTCTAGAGGTGTCGTCCGGTTGTCGCCACCTAATGTCCCAGTATCCATCTGCTATAATTTCAATCAATTATAACTATTTTATCATTCAAATCCACTCAAAAGTCAATGGGTCTCATTCAATTTAGCACTTAATGAACAGCCATTGATGTTTTTGTAATTATTTATTCAATAAAATAAAGTTTTTTAATGGATCAAAGTGATTTTTTTTTTGGGGGGGTTAAATGAACATGGAGGTGGCGGTAATTCAATAGGTGGCGGTAACTTAGACTTCTCCCCTATTTATGATCATAGCTCCCAGAAAATAAAAAAGCCTAAAAATTGGGTTAAACTGTATGTTTAGATGCTCACTGAAAAAGTAGAAATGACTGCATTTAGTTTCAAATCTCTCCTGCCCACCTTCATTATTAGGCTTTCAAACTTATTTAATACGATCAGACATACTAGTCAGTGGCATTAAACTGCTGTATCAAACATTGATTTAATTATTTAGTATTAGGCTAATTTCTGCACTGTCTACGTAGAATGGAAGGACGTGTACTCGCTGTCCCATAGACCTTCTTTTGGTCTCGTGGACGTTAAAATTCTTCTATTCTATTCTATATATATAAAGGCTTAATCAATTACTATGAGAGGGGCAAAAAGAAGACATTAAGCTCATGGGTCAGACCTTGTGTGCACGTCCAATGGTGGGCAATGTGCATTTTACTTATCCTCATTCAAATGGGGAATGTAAGTTGTAGATTTATTCCACAGAGCTTGGACCACATGTTCAAGGATTTAAAAAAGAGGCATTTTGTCTATCCTAATAATTGGATGTTCCCTTTTGGAGGCCTGAGCATGTGTGGAAGCTTCAAATTTATTGCAGTCCTTATCCCCACTACTCGTATGAATGATGTATTAGTGGTTTCTTTAATGGTATTGCTGCACAATAGAAAGCAAATACCCACCCAAAAAGCATTTTCCACAACATATCTTTAGATACTTCAGATTTGGGCCCCACAATTTATGATTCACAGGCACTTGCATCTTAGGTGCACTAATGGTTATCTTTACAACAAATTTTATTTTTTATACATTTTTTGATAATTCAGGGTGTCCCCCGTCTCAACTCAGCATTTCAGTTCCTGAGATCAATTCAAAGGTGCATTTTTGGAATGGGGCGAGCTGAGGCAAGACTAATTCTTGGAGATCCACCAAACTGTCCGTCAAACCAGACGCATTGGATAGAGACCATGCCTCGAGTTGAACCCGAGACCTTAAAGAGCAAACCCAAGACTCAACAAATTTTATGTACATTAATGATATGTTAGTGATTGCAAATCTTTTATAAGATATATTAAATTTTATTTTTATATAATAATATTTAAAAGTAGGTGTATTAGATTTACAATATTGTTTTTTAAATTAACAATATTTATGGATTTATGGATTATTGATAAGGAGAACAAATTGTATGCTATATATAACACTTTTTTATTTTTGAATATCTATTTATAAATTATAGACCATGTAATAAAATAGTTGTCAATGAGTGTTGTATTAAACATGATGATTAATAGAATATTGATATGAGTAATTTGAATTAACAAGAATAGAGGGTGGATTTAAGCCTACATATATGTAGGTGTCCATGAAGAGATTAATTGTAAGTGATTTTCTTCTTTCTTTCATATAATGTTGTAGGAATTATTTCACATTTTTGAATAGCAATTGGAAGAGAACAATGGATCTATATAGAGCCCTTTAATGGTGTTAACTCTCAATATAGATGTAAATGTTAATTCTTGTCTTTCAATTTACTAGTATCGATTATGGCCTTATTTAGTGTAATTCCTTCATATTCATGTACAGTAATTACCCTTGTCATGGATATTAATGTTGATAGTATTGGTATGATACTTTGATTTTTTTCCCATTTTGATCTTTGTAATTTTATCATGACATACATAGGTAAATCTAGCGATTTAGAGCCAATTCTGTAAACATTCTCCTTGACTTCTTGGAGTGATCCATTGAAAAGATTAGTTTCAATCCATAAGTGGTTTGTTATCATTATTCTTTCACCTATGCATAGGAGGACTTCTAACGAAAGTCATTCATCAATATTATCAACTTCTTATTTACATTGTAATTTTACTATACTAAATGCAATTAGAACATTTAGTAGGGTGAGTGCAAGGTAATACAAACCAAAAATGACTAAAAAGAGTAGTTTCTTCCATTAAAATTAAATTTAGTTATACTTAGGTGATGATTCAAAGCACTTCTAGATAGATTATTAATATATATGAAATGTGTAATTTATTTCTAGTTTTCATAAATAAAGGATGTACAAAAGTGACATTTTTTCAATTTTGATGGAGACAAACATATAAATTTGTATATAGACAACTTGACTAGTAAATGAAAGTGTTTTTAAAAATTATTTTATAGACAAATACAATTGATTTTAGTGCTTGGAATATATATTTTTAATAGTTTTTTATTAAATATTTTTATTAAAGATTTAGTAATATTAAGTTAAAGTAATATAAATAATATATAATTTTATGTTTAAAAATTTATAAATAATTAGAAAATTAGATTTAAATTTTGAAAAAATTGGATAATTTAAAATTAGGCATTCTCAAATACAATTCAAAATATTAATTTTATAAAAAAAATAATATAAAGTCATCATTCATATTATTGAAGTCAATATTAGTAATAGATGGAAGCATACCATTATACTTGTAGATCCAAACCAAAAAACCTTTGGTTTGGATTTTATGCTTTAAAACAAACCAAAATCAAGAGGTGTAAGAAGGAAAGGAGGGATTTTGATTTTGAATTTGAACATAATGAATATTTGTCTTAAAAATATGTTTTAAAATAATTATCTACTTCAAAGATGGGTTGCAAACATTTTTTTACTATAATATTCTACACAATAGTACTATACCCAAGAGCAATCACATTGCAAATTATACTGTATTCTCTTATTTGCTTAAGAAATGTTTAAAGAAATATGAATACACTAAAAAATTTTTAAGGGGTATTCAAGCACCATTTTCGGAAAGAATCTTTAGCTAGTGGATATATTAGGGAATATTCAAAAACTAAAATTTAAATAATATTTAGCAAGTGGATATTTTTAGGGATATTCAAGCACCATTTAAAAAAATCAAGAAGTGGGTATTGTAAGGAATGTTCAACGCTATTTTTGTAATAATCTTCAATAAAGGAATTTCGAAAGCTTTGTATATTTAAACAAAGGGCTATTTTTTTTAAGTATATATATTAGAATTAAAAAATGATCTATTTGTATTTTAGACAGAGTTTTATCAAGATTATTTGGTAGTTATGGATGATAAAAAAATGTTAGCTAGAAAAGAGAAAGAGGAAAGTCCTAACACTTGAAGAATTGGAGGGACATTAAGAGGAGGTGAAATAACAAAGATTTGGGAGTGAGAATTTAAGCAATGATGAATTTTGAGGCATCTAATTTAATGGTGAATGTAGAAAAGGTGAGCATTAGAGAGGAGAATGTTGAAGAGATGAACATTAAAACAACTTATGTTGAAGTGGGGAACATTGATCTGTGGGGAAAATGGAAGAGACAAGAATTGAAGCAAATTATGTTGAAGTGGGGAATATTGATGTGGAAAACATTGAAGAGACAAGCATTGAAATGACTAATGTTGAAGTGGGGAATGCCAATGTGGAGAACATGGAAGAGATAAATATGAAAATAAGTCAATGTAAGTTTTTGAATGCACTCAATGAGAAAAATAACTCTAGTTTGGGTGATCCCACAATACTGTTTACAATTTTTGGCCAAATTGGACACTGAAATAATTTTTATAACTAAATCTTCACTTTTGGGCACCTATAGCGGCTAAACCGCGAGGAATTTGAAGATGATCAATGCAAAATAATGATTTGTGACATTTTGTCTGTAGATTCTAAATATATTTTTTTCAATTTTTTTGAAATCATATTGCACTTCTTTTTGCATCTCCTTCAAAAACTAGTTTTTTTCAATAAACAACATTTTTAAGGAGTGATGCTCACCATATAACATAATTTTTTTTCCACAAAGGATAAAATTCTATTTTTTTCAAATTTATATTTGCAACTATGATATCTAGTGCTTCTAATTGGTTTCATAGTATTTTATTGAATATTTTTTCCTTAATCAAGTTTCAAATTCAAACCAATTAGAATTTAGACATAGGCAGACCGTATAACGCGACATTTTTTTTGTATGTATCAAAATTAATTTTTTCTTTTTTTGTTGGATCAAGGACTTCAATATCTGGTGCACTCGTATTTTTAAATTTTTTTTGATAATATGCTATTTTTCCACACGTGCAGAACAAAGAGCTTGATTTTTGGTGAAAAACCTACATTCCCAAGAAATAAAAAATAAATATAATAATTTAATTTAATTTAATTAAAATTATACTTTTTTGGAAGCTTATAATAAAGACAACCGTGGGGCCAACACTATGCCACTATTGGCTATGTTGAATAAATTTATATATTAAGAACAACAAAGAATTATTTAATGACACAATTACTTATTTAAACATGGATGTAGAAAATGATGAATATATAAAGAATAATTTAAATTCACTAAAACATCAAACATGTCGAGACAATAATTTAAACATGAATGTAGATAATTATGAGGTGATAGTTCAAAGTTGTGTCATACTTCAGGCCAACTTATCAACATAGGTGAATTTAAGAGATTTTAATTTCTAATTATTTTTTGATCAAGCATATGGTCTAGTTGGATTCATTCTAGCTAAATTAGATATGTGTCATAACTTTTCCAAGTAGAAGTGTCCATTAAATGCATATGTAGCATAAATTTTGAGCCAATTTTCCCAAAAAGTAAAATTACTTGAAAGCCTTGATATTTTTACAACTACTCATGTAACTAACACTTTTTTAAAAATATAAAAAATAACCTTATGTAGATCTATAATATACACACACATTATGGATGTGCCTTTTATTTTGTTCTTCTATTCAATGTTATTTACTAGTTATTCAATTAATTTGTGTTAGTTATCTTAACTTGTTTCTTGAATTTTATCATTTCTAGTACTAGAACCATGTATGATCATATGCCCTTTTATTGTGGAGTTAATGTATTTAAGATAAATGACCTCTATGAAATCTTTGATGTCAATAACTCTCATGGTGAATTTCCTAAGTTGTTTAGTTCCATTTTCAAGACATATCCTCCTCTTTTCCCTTCAATCAATAAATCTATTAAGAATTATATAAATATCTACATTCTAAAATATTTGAGGTTATCTTGTAGGTCAAGTCTCACATTTATAAGATTTCCTATGTTGATATAGGGGTGTATGAAAGTATGAGCATAAATATCAATATTTTTTGGCACACTCGATAGGACCCAAGTTACAAAATTATACATAAGTCCAACTTGATCTTTGTTCTAAATTCTACATATATGATTCTAGTGGAAATCCAAAAAATTACTAGATCTTAGGAGCATGGATCTTCCATTTGGTAACTTTATTTGTGATCTCATCTCAAGTATTATTTACTTTTATAGATCATGGTGGATCATAATATTCATGTGCACTTAAATATTCCACTAAGGAATTTATCATTCCCACCATGGTATTCTATTGGTCCATTGCAATAGCATGAGTACCATATTCCTAAAGCAACATTGAAAGCAGTGCCTCATTTCTATAGAGATGTCTCTATCTCAAACCCCATAGATCATATTCATGATATTAAAAATTTGTGCAATATTAATCATATCATGGATTAAATATGAATCTTTGGATAAATTCTTTCTCTCTTAAGGAAAGAATAAATAGGTCTAGGGAAAGCCCCTCTAGAGAAAGGTCAAGGACATATCTCAACTAAGGAGCCTATGAATAAATAAGGAGTTGGTGTTGCATCAAGAGTTTGATTCAAAAGAGTTGAATTAGATGAAGATCATATTATCCTTGGCCCTAATTCCAAAAAACTCAAGCACTTTAATTACTTCGGTGTGAAACACTTATCCCTCCCATTTTATTTCTTTATCCCTTCTCCCATGGAATCAAGTTCCCTTCCCCTGTTTTCTTCTTTAGCTTAATAATTGGTCACGAGCAAGCTTACAACGCCCATTTTTTCCTCCATATTTATTTCATTACTTATTCAAGCATCACTACCTCAAACATTTCCACCTCACATAGCTCTATTTTTAGGTGTTCTACTTGCTACTCCTCACCAATCATCTCTCTTGCCTTGTTAGCATTCATTCAACTTTTCATATTTCTATCCATCCACACTCACGATCCATTCATAATTTCCCCTTGATATTGTGCTAGACCCCACTTGAAAATTCATCTTTTCCTATGCTCTCGCTCACGAATATTCATTTGTAGATGGTTTCCTCCAATCCCCATTAGATCTATACTAGCAAATGATAGCCATAAAATTGGAATATCAAGATAAGATGTATATTTGGAAATAAAGAGAACAAAGGAATCCTATGCATATGTGTTTACAATCTATGTATGATCCTACTCAACAAGCTCTCATGTTTTCTCATATGATGCCCAATGTTGATAAATTGTAAGACATGGTGTGCACATAATATTATTCATTACACAAGTAAGCTTAAATTATGAAAGAAAATATGCATCCACCCAAGATAATTTCCACATAACCCAAATAGAGAAATCTATGCATGCTGGGTTAAACTAGCTCTTGGGTTAGAGTTAGTGGATTAACCATAAGTGGTTTTGAGCCCATGGTTTTGCATGTATGGAAGTCTATATAATGGCTTGGTGACTCCATTGTATGTGTGGCTGGTTGAAGCCTCCAGGCTTAGCCCAGTTGGGGCTGAGGGTTATTATGAAAATCTTCATTGCTGGTTTTTCCCCGATTTGGGGTTTTCCAGGGTAAATCACTGTGTTGTGATTGTGTTCTTGTTCCATGCTTGATTTATATTTTTGTTTTTATTCTTCATCTAGTTCCTAACAATGCAAAGAAGTATTCAAAATCCATATGCAAAAGAATAGACAACATACCATCAAAAGATGACACAAAATATACTCTAGGAAAAACCTCAAGAGGGAAAAACCCAACTTCCAAAAGCATCCATAACTCATGTATTATTCAACAATTAACATTACAATACATCTTCAAAGTCCTCCATGAATAACTTTGAAACATCAAGCCCTCTACAAGTACTCCATGTGAAAAAGCATGCAACCACACATCCCATGCCATGATTTAAACCTCAAAAGTTCCAACAAGATACTTCCTCAACCCCTTAGCCAACATGCCAACCTTAGACAACTACAAATGTGTTAGATTTTATAGAAACAAGCTCACACAAAACCACCAAGTGGTATTAAATAAAACCATGTGACTAATACCATGAGCTTAGAAAACCATTAACCCCCACATTTATTTCTTGGTAATAAGTTTTTCCAACATTAAATATTTTTCCCATGTGCAACCCCACATTAAATATTTAATCCAATATTACAAACAACACACAAAGCACCCCATGAATGCTAACCCATCTGATGCACACATCCCTAGATTTCCTAGGTGCACCACAATAAATAAATAAACATTACATTATAACGTTCTGCAAGGTGGAAAATACACCTTTTCCCAACATTCTCCCACTTGTATATATTTCATAAGGGATAAACAAGTAAACTCAAACATGAACAAGGGAACAATCCCTATAGCCACATATACCATCAAAGAATCAAAGTGTGCCACATGTGCACTCCATCAAGATACCTACAACAAGAATCAAGGCAACCACCATCTCAAGCATGAATTCTCTCATTCTCCATCATGCCAATGCCCAAAGACAAGAAACCATCCAAAGAGATGCCACACTATCTGTCAAAAAGAAGCATAAGTCTTAGCTCCAATTGATATCTCAATATGCAAACACTCAATCCAAAGGTCACAAGTATGCATCAATAGCTGTCAAGATATAATCACCATATCTGAAAATAGCACCCACAACAAATGCTAACACATCCAAATATCCATACCTCAAAGGTATATAAATCATAACAAGTGAACCACACGCTATCAACATATACAACTCATAACATGCAATCACAAGCGCCAAGTGCAAAAAATGTCATGAAAACCAAGAATATATGCAAATCATGCAAACCAATATGCTGCAATCCAACTCTCACCTCAAGTCTCCATAGCTCTCCCAAATTCTCCACACCTATCAAAAGAAAGAGATAAAGGAACACCCATGTCATCACCAAAGAACAATGAACAACACATGACCACAACATAGTGATAACCATAGCTCCACACAAGATTTCAAATCCAATGTTATGTGAATACAAACATCTAAGGAGTAGGACAAGACCAAATAGAGAATGCACAAATTAAAACCTGTAGCATGTCCTTCTACACACACCTCCAAATACTAAGCTATGATAAGTATGATCTCCTCCATAAAACCAAAAGGAGAATGAAACATAGAAAAATATAAGTTGGGGTTCAAAACACATAGGGTTTTATACTAAATTTGGAATGTTTCACCAAACTTACTATAAATAGAAAGGGAAAAATGGGGTGTAATGAACCTGCCTATTTTCTCTTTCATTCATGAAATGAGATCGTCTAAGATAGAATTAAATTTCAGCCCTTAGGTGAGTCAATTCTATGGAGATTTGACAATTTCCTTTGTGTGTGGACATGATAAATATAACTAAAATGCACTCTTGGGAGACAAACTAAAAATAGTAAATCAACTCAAAAATACAAGCTAACACTTGGATCTTTTAGATTAAGCATAAAATTAAGAGAATCCAAAATTTCCCTTCAGTTTTGTTAAGTCCAAATCATTACAAAACATGTCATCAAAAATGCTACAAGGTGTCCTTTTGTCAAAAACAGTGATAAAAATGATTGAACATGGGTTTTGGGAGAAAGATTAAAAATACCAAATGCACTCATTCATGACATGTAAATGTTGGATCTAGTAGATAAAACATAAAACTAATATAAACAACAAACCTCTAGTAGATCTGAAAGGCGAAAATGTTGTGCACCTGTTACAAAATGTTATTTTTGGAAGCTGTCTTGGGACTCATTCATCTATAGACGAATGGGTTTTTGTAGGGATTTCAAAAAATTAATTTCTAGGTCCTCTGCTCCTATGTTTGCATTTCCAAATTCTTTAGGTTTCATAGTCAGATAGTTGAAAATGAATTTGTGATTTGAGTTTCCATGTCTTGACAAAAAAGGTGACAACAAATGCAACTTCCTTCAACTTTGAGATCTTCAAATTTTCTTCAACCTAGAATTTATAAGACAAACACAAGAGGTAAAATTGTTTGTTTTTGGTGAATGGGGGTTTGCCTTGGTCAAATCCCATTTTGGTAATTAAACCTTGAAATGAAATAAAGAAAGTATGAAAGGGATGATGAATGAACAATACAATGTTGCATTCAACAAACCCTTGAATAAACCTTGGAAAGACTAAAATATTTAATGAGATGGATTCAATGGATGTGGATGTTGATGTTTGAATCTTGATTTGAACCTTTGACTTGAATGCTTGGATTAGATCTTGAAACCTACATCACAATGTTAGCTCCAAAAACATGCATGAATGAACATATCTTTGAAATGATGCTTGAGATCTTGAATGTTGCAACAAATGATGAAGAAATATGCTCTTGAACACATTTGACAATAATCTTGGCTCTTGTAATTGATCTGTTGAAAATCTCTAGTTGATTTGATAAAATAATCCTGTATTTATAGACATTTATCCTTAATTTCTCAAAAATTAAACATTACAAGCCAACATTTGAAATTTGAATTTGGGATAATAAAAATACTACCAAAGCATGTTTTAAAAATGTTTTCCAAAGCTTAGGGAGGACCCATTCACCCATGGGAAAATGGGTCCTAGGTCCCTATTCCTAGAACACACATTGCTCAAGGTGTTTAATGATGTATTGGCATTAATTGTTGTTAGGTTCCCTTAGAAAAGTGTAATTTATTAAGCTTGCAGATGTAAAATAGGCATTATTAAGGCATTATTAAGTCCAATTTAATTAAGAGGGCCCAAACAAAGTGTGAAAATGTAAAGGAGTACATTTTTTAACACTGCATTAAGGCATTATTAAGTCCATTTTAATTAAAAGGGCCAAACAAAGTGTGAAAATGTAAAGGAGTACATTTTTCAACACTGCATTAAGGCATTATTAAGTCCATTTTAATTAAAAGGGCCAAACAAAGCGTGAAAATGTAAAGGAGTACATTTTTCAACACTACATTAAGGCATTATTAAGTCTAATTTAATTAGGAGGGCCCAAAAAAAGTGTGAAAATGTAAAAGGATATATTTTTCTACACTATATTTAGCCCCCACTTTAGAGAGAGGATGACCTTGCATCAAACTCACACTAAAGTAGACAAATATGTGTCAAGAGGGGTCTAAGTGCACCAATGTCGACGAGATAGGATGAAAAAGGTCAAGGAGGTGGCCAAGCCCCCAGGATCCAAGATCCCATGTAAAACCAACATAAGCACAAAGAGACACACACAAGATGTATGATATGCAACAACAAGAAAAGATACACAAACATACAATGTCAAAGACTAAATGAAAGAAAAATAAAAAGAAAAAGGGGTGGATCACTTGCCTCGACTGTTTGTCCAACTCGATGTGGATCAAGCCTCAGTTGTTTGTCCAAAATTTTTTACAAGTGGAACTCATTTTCCACTATGCAAACAATAATGCATGCTCACAAGGGCTAGTGAAATCTGTTGTCCACTAGGTGAGCCCCCAAAAGTGGCAAACGAGAGAATCTTATTAGGCTCCCATAACCATACTAAAGTTATACCTTCGATAACTTTAATAAGACACAACACTTATGAACTTCAAGCTTCATAAGGCTTAGCAAGATGCATTATGCTAAACAATTATGAAAAAACAAGGCTCCATAGGCAAGCAAGGTGTGTTATGCTTGGTGGCCATGAAAAGGGGTTGTAACTTCAAGCTTCATAAGGCTAGCAATCTGCATTATGCTAAATACTTATGAACAAAATGCAAATAGGATAAGACATGTTCCAAGGGGTTTTTCTTAGTTCATGCACTGTCTCCTCTTAGGAACATCGTGCATAATATCTCCAAGAGAGGACAACATAAGATATATTCAAGAATTTCAAAATGATAATGCCAATGTATGGCCCCACTTTAAAGAAATTGCTAACACCATGTTGTGTGAAATTACTTTAAAGTAGAAAATGATAAATTCTAAACAATAAAGAAGACATGAGAGCTTATCTGGAAAGCCCTATGTTAAGCATATGTTTCCAAATGAAGCTATGTCATGAAAAAAGGGCTGCCCCCAAAATGAAATGCTAAAGATAACATAGAAAAAAAGTATGTCACATGCAAGCCAACTTAAGGCATGTTTTTCACATCCCAAGCTCGCTCTTATATATATATGGAAGGTGGTCAACTAGCCGAAAGAGACAATGAAAAGTGTCATACTAGAACAAAGCTACCTAACCCCTTTCCCCCCAAGGGTAAAAGGTGAGCCAATAATGGATGATGATATGCTACTCCTTGCAAAAAGGAAATATGATTGCATAAAGCCAAATTTATACCCTCATGCATGGTAGTGAATATGCTATGATACTATAATAGAAGTATCAGCTAATATTATTGAGTACGAAAAGTATCAATTTGATGCATATCCAATGATATATTCCCACATGTAGTATCGATTAGTTCAGGATGCACCAAGGTTAAAGTTGTCTTAGAAGAATCTTTTGTAAGAGTGTTGATACTGAGTAAAGGCTTGTTTAATGCTTTTATTTCTTTTGCGGGAAAATAACCAAGACCACTAGTTGTTTCTTGTGTGTTAGGATCTATAGGGACACAAATAATTTTTTCTCTAGACCACATCCTTTTCCATTTTAACCAAGTTGCTTCAAAATTTTACAACCTCTTCCATAAAGTTATCTACTTCTTTCGGATTTGGTGGTTGCTCATGATCACACTCTTCAAATGTGGATGTGTAAATGTTGTTTTCTTCTTTGCTAAAGGTTGT
Source organism: Sequoia sempervirens (assembly GCA_007258455.2). Taxonomy (NCBI): domain Eukaryota; kingdom Viridiplantae; phylum Streptophyta; class Pinopsida; order Cupressales; family Cupressaceae; genus Sequoia; species Sequoia sempervirens. The sequence goes on from VDFB02144843.1 coordinate 81,350, forward strand.
AGACACATGTGCTTTGGATTAATTATCTTGTGCTGATACTATGGCATTTTCTTTCTCCTTTTTTGACTTTAATTGTATAATCTTTGTTTTCCCATCAAATTTAAGTGTGAAATCTAATGATCCCCAATCATCTTCTAATAGCTTTGTGACTTTTTTAGTATTGATCTCTTTTCTTTCCTCTTGCATGTGTTCTATTTGCGTAGTTTGTGTCAATGTTGCAAGAGGATTTGTCTTTCCTTTTTCAATTTCTAAACAATTGTAAGGCTCAGGATCAACTTTTATCGTATAAGCCTTATTGTTATAAATATACTTCATTATATGATGAAGAGTTGAAGGCATTGCATGCATCTCATAAATCCATGGTCTTCCCAAAATAAGATTATATGAAAGATCTTGAGGCATAGCATGGTCAGGAGTTTTCAATGTGGCCTTTCCAACTGTAATAGGTAATGTGATCACACCAAGTAGTTGTTTTCCTACATTATCAAATCCATGGATAGATATAGAGTCTAGTTGTATTTGGCTTTTGTTTACTCCAATCCTATCCAAAAGGTTTATACTACACACGTTAAGGGCCGAGCCATTGTCAACACATGTTCGCTTTATCCCAGTCCTATTATAAATAGAAATTATCATAAAGGCTTCATTTTATTTTTGTACTTCCAAAGGAGGTAACTCACATTGGTGGAAAACAATGTCTGCATTCATTCCTTGAATTAGGGCTGCTATATCATTTGGGTTTGCACTAGGATGAATCACAACTTGTTGCAAAGTAATTTGAAGCATGCTATTATCAGTAGGTGAGGCTTGAATAAGGCCCAATAAAGAAATCTTAGCAGGAGTGTTTTTGAGTTGTTCTACAAGATCACACTCCTTTCCACTACGCTGCAAGATATTAGGTGCAGGTGGGAGATATGGTTGAGGTAATGGAAGGGATGTTGGAGTTGTTTGTGGTTTCCTATTGTTCCTTGTATTATATATGTGAGGAACGTTATTATAACTTAGTTGCTGCAAAACGTTGTGTTGAGGTGGTCTTAGGATAAGCACAGGTTTGTTTTGAACTTGGTGTTGGTGTGAGGGTGGGTAGAGGGTAAGAAGTGGCTTAGGAGATGATTTAGGAGGTCTAATAATTAGAAGAATTGTAGGAGGAATCAATGGATATCTAATGTTCATAACCTCAAAATATTTATCCTTATTTTGATGATATTTTAGTAAAGGAGAGTCTAGTGTTACCTCATCATCTTCATCTAATGAATCCACATTACTTTGTCAATGTTGTTATTTTCTTGCACCATGATATCTTCCCTAGTAGGAGAGTTTTAGGAGAGAAAAAAACTAGATGTTCATGGAATTCAATGGATATATCTTCTAAAATAACTTCGCCACAAGTAGGGGAGTCAGATCAATGGTTGGATTTCCTTACTTACCAATGATGGCATTCTCTTGTATCAAATCATTCTCACAAATAGGAGAAATAGGAAAAGTGATATTAGGGGATGTGTCAATAGTCTCGTCCTTGTATCCAACGATGTCTTACCAAGTGGGAGAGGTAGGGGAAGAGAAAAAAATAGGATTCTCGTAACTCTCATTGATTGGACCTTCTAAAACTAAAATATCTTCTTCACAGATAGGAGAGATATTGAGAGAAGACCAAATTTGATTGTCATGATTGTCCACTGTTGTATTCTCTTTCACTAAAACATTCTCATAAGTGGGAGAGATGTTAACATGCTTGTTGATGAACTTTTTCTTGGCATACGTGGAAAGGAAATATACTAACATTGTGTGTCCAAAAATGAAAAGTTCTTTTATCCAACTTTGATCTATCTTTCTCCCTACTTGCTTTAATTTCCTCCACTTAAAATTTCCTCTTCCTTTTCACTTTACAATGACTACTGCTTCCCATTATCGCAACTCAAACAATTACCTTAATGATTGATAGGATAAACTTTTGTGTAAAAGAGTGCTCAAAAAGTGAAATTTTATTTGAAATAGACGAGAATCACAACATTCTCGACAATAGAGAGCGTGTGGGGACTATTGGAACACCCAAAATGGAATTTTGGTCATTTTCTCCACTCAAACAAAGTGGATATTAATTTTGTAAAGTAAATATCCATTTTGTTAAGAAAAATAGATATCTATTTTGCAAAGCTTCTATTGGTATGTGAAAAAAAGCTTTACAAATTGAATATATGTTGTATCCAACTAAAAACGAATTTATAGCAATCAAATATATAATACGTATTGTGTTGTTAAATATGTGTAATCAAAATGAAATAAACCAAAAACACACAAATGAAACATTAAACTGAAAGAAAGCTAATTAAATTGATTTCAAAAGAAATAAATGAAGCTTCTTTAGAGGCGTTCCATCTTTCTCTATCTCCAGAGATTTGTTTGAAGTTGCTGCTCTCAGATTGTGTAAGCTTGACTTCTCCAAATGGCAATCTGTAGAATGAGTATGCATAGTGATAAAGCTTCTCTATCCTATATGCTGGTGGAGGTGAGAATGTTGATACGAATATGCACAGGGGCTGTGGATTATGCACAGGGGCTATGGATTGAAGATGCTATGATATGAAATGGATATGCCATGATATGCTATTCTACTATGCTATGCTATGAAATGAAAATGTTGTGAATGCTAAAAAGGCTTATGCTAATGCAAATTGGCTATAGTTATTCTATTGAAAGCTTCTCTCTCATTTCAAAGACCCGATAGTCCTTTTTATAGCTTTTTGTAGGCAAAATCCTGGCTGGCATAGATCAATGGCTATGAGATTGTCTGGTAGATTTGAATGGTGAGAGATGGAGAGGTTGAGAAGAAGATGGAGAATGTTGGAAGGTTGGAGAGAAGAATGGAAGCCTGTCTTCAACCCACAGGAACAAGCTTGCACAAGAACAGAGAAATTTAATTTTTCTGTTTTGGCGGTTTGTTTCACGGTTGTTGAAGATAATCCCCAAATTAATTAAATAAATAAATTTATTTAATTTCATTTATATGAGTTTGATTTTTGATTTTAGGACTATAGAAGATTTAATTAAATATTTTGGAATATTTAATTGTGATGTGACTCTAGAAGAATTAATTAAATATTTTGGAATATTTAATTGTGAATGGATTTTAGAAGAATTTTTAGATATTTAATTGTGAATGGACTTTAGAAGAATTTAAAATATTTAATCTTTATTTGAATAAAATATCCAAGCCAAGATTAAATGATAATTAATATAAATAAATCATAATGTTTATTTAATTAATTAAGAAATGGATAAGAAAAGTGTCTAAATAAAGTTATTTATTTAATCGAGATGAAAGAATGAATAATGTAGATTGAATTCAAAGATTTAATTAAATATTAAAAATATTTAATTAATTACCAGACTATTGTGATGTGACCATTTTCAGGTGTATACATTTTGCCCCTCTTTGAAGTGATGTGTTTTATGCATTGCTTCAAAGAATTTTGAAATTTGCCCCAGATGTTGCCTATCGAATGTTGATAGGTATATGCCCCCTCGAATGATGAATCGATAAAATTTTGATTTTTGTGAATTTTCAAAAATTTTTTTTGAATTTTTATGATTTTAAAGATGTCATTCATCGTTCGAAAATGATGATATGAAGAAATTGACGTGAAAAGATGTGAGATGAAAAATTGATGATTAAATTGCCCCTGTTGTGATAAAATATGATAAAATGCCCCAATTTTGCGTATTGAGATGCCCTGATTTGATGATGTTTGTTTAATAAATTTGTTCCCAAGGTTGTTGGAAAACAAATAGTAGCTGATAAATTTGCTTTTAAAGTTGTTAAAAACAAATAGTTGTCTGATAAGTTTGCTTCTAAGGTTGTTAAAAAAAAACATGATGTTGTTTGTTGATAAATTGTTAAAAACAAACATGCTTTCCATGATGATGAAAAACAAACAGTTGATTGATATGTTTGCTTCTAAGGTTGTTAAAAACAAACATGTTTTTGAGTAATTTGCTTTCCATGATGATGAGAAACAAATTGTTTGATATTGATATGTTTGCTTCTAAAGTTGTTAAAAACAAACATGATGTTGATAAATTTGCTTTCCATGATGATGAAAAACAAACAGTTTGGTATTCAAATTTGATTGATGAGTTTGTTTCTAAATTTGTTAAAAACAAATAGGATTGTGATAAATTTGCTTTCCATGATGATGAAAAACAAACAATTTGATATTCAGATTTGATTGATGAGTTTGTTTCTAAAGTTGTTAAAAACAAATAGGATTGTGATAAATTTGCTTTCAAAGTTGTTGAAAGACAAATCGGTTGATATGTTTGCTTCTAAAGTTGTTAAAAACAAACATGATATTGATAAATTTGTTTTCAAAGTTGTTAAAAACAAATAGTCGAATGATGTATTCTGATTGGATTGATTTGATTGATTTGATGATCCATTTTGATTTGAATAATGATTTGATCTTCTGATGTAGGAGCAGGTGGTGTGAGACCAACAACATCTGGGGGTAGCACCTCATAGTTTTTTCATGTGATCAGCTTTTATTTTTTTATTGAAACATTGTATACTTTGCCAGCTTTTGGGAAAATCTATAAATGCAAAATGCAGATTCTAACATGAATGCAATCTATACTAACCATGCAGGTTATCCATACAATATTGCCATTCTGAGAGCTTATTTGTGCTTTTTATGTCATCATTGAGCATTGAAATGTTGAAAGTTAATACAAGCATCAAAGGGTATGTTAGCACCAGTGATGACCTGAGTATTTCTTTCATGATTTTTGATATAGCAAGATAATACAAGCATCTAGGTATAATTGAACCGAGATGACCTGAGTATTGCTTGCATAAACAAACAAGAGTTAACCCATTTCCCATGTAAATTCTAAAATGTCATCAATGATACTTAGTAGAGCATGTTTCACGACCAATTTGCATAGTACTAATGATTTCCTCGCAAACAACAGACAAAGAAAAATCATACTCCTTCCTTGCTTTTCTAGTTCAGTACATCATTGAATTACTCCAGAAATATGATAGAAAATCAAACAACCATTCAAATCTTGCTTAAAGTATTTCAAACATTAGTCAAATTAAGATTATCCAGTCTTGATTATCAACATTGATGTTTGTGTTTTGATGAACGTTGTTGTTTTGACCATGTTGTTTGATTGCATTGGGATTGAATAAGCATGTTGTGGTTGATTTGATGTGTCAATGTTTGTTTTGACAAACTATCTTTTTTCCGTTTGTGATGTTTGAAAAGCTCGTTGCCCCTCTCTTGTTTAATCTATGTTGCTACCCCTAGTGTAAACACAACCTAAAGATGATGAATATGTACAAATTTCATCAAGCCATGATGAAACACAAGGATTCCCATTGCATGATATGGATATGATAGATATGGCATAAGATAAGATATATGATGTTCAAGAAGATCCTTAACCTTGTCAAGATCAAAGGTGGAAATGTAAGGAATGGGCATAAAAAGGATAATGACCATGAATGATAAGATGGATGAAACTTGTCCCTAAGTGTAGAGTGCAAGAGGAATATGGAAGATAGGATATGGATGATAGGGAGATGGAGGAAGGACTTAAGCATCAAGTTTCACAACCAAATATCCCTCTAATAAACCATGGCAATGGGAATTAGAATCCTAAATGTTGGCAGATTAATGATATGATGGAAGAATCTAAGGACTTATGCAAAAGTTTGGATTAAAGGAGAATGATGGGGGGTGAATGTTGGATAATGGATAGGAGTTTGGAAGACCTGTTGATGGATAGATGGAAAAGTTGGAAAGATCAACATTGACACACACCTTGAAGGGCGGTGGAGTGATGGAGGAAAAATGGATTTGGAAGGTGATAGGTTATTAGATGGAAAATTGGAGGAAACTTTTGGATTAGCAAATTTGGATGCCAATTTAGATTTTATTGCTTCTATGAAAATTTTAGGAATCCACATGAATTTTGACTTTGAGTTTTGCTTTGTGGACCTTTGTGGCTTTTGACATTTTTCTTTTTGATTTATGGACCTTTTTGGTCTTTGAAAATTTCCTTTTTCTTTGATGGGCCTTTGTGACCTTTGGAAATTGCCTTTGCTTTGATGGGCCTTTGTGGCCTTTGAAAATTTCCTTTTGATTTTTGGATCAAATTTTCTTTTATTTTTGCATGACTCTTCGAGGAGACATGTTGATCCTTTGATACATGTGGAATTTTATATTGAAGCTTTTGATATTTGGCACCCAAATTGCTTCCAAGAGCAATGGGAGGGGTGGATTGAGATGAACGATATGGAGGTACGATGGATGAGTTAATGAAGGAAGAATTTTGAAAGTGGATCAAGGATGTGTGCTTTTGTTGTTCTTGAAGAATAGGAGATGGAGAAATGTGGGACCCTAATATGGATGGAAGGGTTGATGAGCTAGGATAAGGACCTAGGATGGATGGAGAGTTTGACAGACTAGGATAAGGACCTAGGATAGATGGAGTTTTTGATGGACTAGGATAAGGACCTAGGATGGATGGAGAGTTTGACGGACTAGGATAAGGACCTAGGATAGATGGAGTTTTTGATGGACTAGGATAAGGACCTAGGATGGATGGAGAGTTTGATGGACTAGGATACCTAGGTTGAGCATGAGGTGTATAACCAAGGCCATGAGAATATGGATGTGCTTGGACGTAAAGGGGTTCTAGGATGCCTTGCTCATGAAGGCCTAAACCTTTTCCTTTGTAATTCATAATTTCACACATTCGTTTACCAATGGGATATGTATTGTTTGTGAAACAAGATGCTAGTCCATTTTGGGGAGGATATGATATGGATGAGAGGATAGGTTTTGGAAGTAAACCAGAATGGATAAAGGTGGATGATCCCAATTTATAGGTGTGGGGTTCATGGATAACTTGAATAGATGTGATAGGCTCTTGACATGGGGATGATATGGCGTTTTGATCTTAACTTGGAACAGGATTATGAAGTGGTATGAAAGGAATATATTGATCATGAGAAGGATAATCATCTTTATGGGATGAAAGGGTATCCTTGAATGGAAGCTTATATTGATCTTGATGAGAAAGGGAATCGTGAAATTTTGTAGAAATCATATCTTGATCATCAATTGGTAAGACATCATTAGATAGGATGGAAGAAATATCATGCTCTTGGGATGCAATAGAATCATGGGATGGTATGGATTGATTAGATGATGTCGAAGAAGAACTTGGAAGAAGATTTTGTTCTTGAGATGGAAGAGGATTATCATGGGTGAATAATGAAAGGAGGGGATCATCATATGGTCCTTGAGAGATGGGATCTTGAACAAAGATAGGAAGGGTTTGTAGAATGTTTTGATCGAGATGTGTAGAATCATTGGATGTAAAGGATATGATAGAAGAAGATGATTGAATGGAATCGTTATCTTGAGTGAAAGAATCGTGAGGTTCATTTTGAATTATGGGGGATGAAGATAAATGCATAACATGACAAGATTGGTCAATTTTATTTGATGGCTTAGATTTGGGCTTCTTATGTAACCTTTGCAAAAATTCAAAAACATTTAATTTGGATGATGTTGATTTTGGAGGAGAAGAGATTACATTCATATTTCTATCAAAGGAATTTGTAGTTGTGCCCCCTTGTATTTCCTTGATTTTCCTTTGGAGTGCTCTTGTTTGTTGGGGAAGACTACTAAGATCATTTAATGGAGTTTTAGTCTTTTCAGGATCTTCCTTAATTTTCTCCATATTGTAGTTAGAGGGCAATTTGGCACCTTGGTTTGCTAAGAAAAGAAAGCAGCCTTCTTTATCTCACTCTAACATCTTGTCCAAAATTATGTGAAACTGTGGATCCTGTTCAACTTCTTGAATCATTTCATCAGTTATTTCATCATTTGAACTATTCCCAGTACGAAACCTATGAAAAGGATTTTGTTCCCTATCACCCATGTTGTAAAGTGGACAACAGGCATATACTTTTGAAATGTTCTTCTAGACTTAGATCATAGGTTTATAAGTGCAAAAATGATGATGTCTTGATCTAATAAGATGAAAATCTTATGATATGATCAAATGGCATTTCTAACTCTTGATTGTGGCTTCCAAGATGAAAGGATATTAGAATCCTGTTGGGGAAGTTGAATCAATAATCAAAAACTTGTTTGAAAAGATGCACTGTTTTGAGATTTGATCCTAGTCTTGAAAAATGATAAGTGTGATCAATGTAATTGTGAGTTTTGGATGATCTTTACTGAATTAATGTTTTGAAAACACATCAAGCAAGTTGTAGAATAGTTGTTTTAAGCCCTATGCTAAACATGAAGTGTATGATCAAAATGTTGTTCAAAAATTGTTTTCACAGGTTTCACGCATGATAAGCATTTCAAACAGACTCACTCTTAGTACTCAGATAGGTCATCAGAGTAATCAACAACCCACATCTTAGAACTGTGTCGACTCACACAGCCGTGTCACCCCCGAAAGGGCGCCCGTGTTTTTGTCTTTTCCAGGTGCGTACTCAGAGTGACGGAAGTAGATACCAAATCCCCTGAGCAAACAGTCCTTAGCAGTTATATGGTGAGTATCTTGGGGGTAGATTCTTCCCTCCCCTGCACTGTGATTAATATGATGTTCAGAAACTGACTTCAGCTGGATACTACACTAAGTTCATAGTAAGGGTTTCCATTCGGTGCAACAAATGATATACTCCCTCGAGAGACCTCCCTACCTTTAGAACAAAGGCTTTGGGGATGGTTATCTTGCACACTACCGTCAAAAGAGGGTTTCCCCAATTTTGCTTTAAATTTTAGAGTGGGGTGGAATAGTCTGGCTTTGGCTTGAACCCACTTGAGTCGTTCCTCTTGGGTGAGTGCTTTTTCCCACAAGAGCAGGCTCTCTAAAAAGTTTTAATAAAGTTGGAAATTGCATAAAGGGAAATAGATGAGTTTGGCATTTTGATCACCCAGTTAAGGGGAGAGCATAGGCCTACCACCGTTTAAGCAAAGCAATCAAAGATTCAGTTTTAAGCCCAAAAATAAAAATTTGCTATGCTAGGTGAAGATGTTGCTTCACAAACGCATGAAATCCTTTTTTTTTAGCCCAAAAATAAAAAGTGAAGTGACTATCCTAGGATTGTTTCATTTAATTTATGTGACTACCCTAGGATTGCTTGATTCCATTTATGTGACTACCCTAGGATTGCTTAATTCAATTTATGTTTGTTACTGTCTGCGGTTGCATCGAATTCAATCAAACTGTATTCAAATTACAATTTATAGTTTGCAGGTTTTTAAAAATGCGCTACAACAGAGATTATAGGCACTACAAGACTCCTCATGGGCACGGTAGGAATCATTAAGGGTGTTGCAGGAATCATTAAGGGTATTGCAGGATGCTTTACAGGTGCTGCAGGATGCTTTATGGGCGCTGCAGGATACGTTACAGGCGCTGCAGGATGCTTCACAGGCGTTGCAGGATGATTTATGGGCGCTGCAGGATGCTTTATAGGCGCTGCAGGATGCTTTATGGGTGTTGCAGGATGCTTTATGGGCATTGAACTGGGTATGAATTTTGTTGAAGCGTGCTTATTGCGCTAATCCACTATTTTTGGCCATAACCTGTCAGGAAAATCTACAAAAAGATGTTAAAATAGGGGCAAGAGCCCCACGGTGGGCGCCAAAAATGTGTTGTTAAATATGTGTAATCAAAATGAAATAAACAAAAACACACAAATGAAACATTAAACTGAAATAAAGCTAATCAAATTGATTTCAAAAGAAATAAATGAAGCTTCTTCAGAGGCATTCCACCTTTCTCTATCTCCAGAGATTTGTTTGAAGTTGCTGCTCTCAGATTGTGTAAGCTTGGCTTCTCCAAATGGAAATCTGTAGAATGAGTATGCAAAGTGATAAAGCTTCTCTATCCTATATGCTGGTGGAGGGGAGAATGTTGATACGGATATGCACAGGGGCTGTGGATTATGCACAGGGGTTGTGGATTGAAGATGTTATGATATGAAATGGATATGCCATGATATGCTATGCTACTATGCTATGCTATGAAATGAAAATGTTGTGAATGCTAAAAAGTCTTATGCTATTGCAAATTGGCTATAGTTATTCTATTGAAAGCTTCTCTCTCATTTCAAAGACCCGACAGTCCTTTTTATAGCTTTTTGCAGGCAAAATCCTAGTTGGAAAGATCAATGGCTGTGAGATTGTCTGGTAGATTTGAATGGTGAGAGATGGAGAGGTTGAGAAGAAGATGGAGAATGTTGGGAGGTTGGAGAGAAGAATGGAAGCCTGTCTTCAACCCACAGGAACAAGCTTGCATAGGAACAGAGAAATTTAATTTTTCTGTTTTGGCAGTTTCTTTCACGGTTGTTGAAGATAATCCCCAAATTAATCAATTAAATAAATTTATTTAATTTCACTTATATGAGTTTGATTTTTTATTTTAGGACTATAGAAGATTTAATTAAATATTTTGGAATATTTAATTGTGATGTGACTTTAGAAGAATTAATTAAATATTTTAGAATATTTAATTGTGAATGGATTTTAGAAGAATTTTTAGATATTTAATTGTGAATGGACTTTAGAAGAATTTAAAATATTTAATCTTTATTTGAATAAAATATCCAAGCCAAGATTAAATGATAATTAATATAAATAAATCGTAATGTTTATTTAATTAATTAAGAAATGGATAAGAAAAGTGACTAAATAAAGTTATTTATTTAATCGAGATGAAAGAATGAATAATGTAGATCGAATTAAGAGATTTAATTAAATATTAAAAATATTTAATTAATTACCAGACTATTGTGATGTGACCATTTTCAGGTGTATACACATATAAATTATAATATAATATATATTATTTATATTATCTTAACAAAATGGATATTTAATATTATTATTATGTTATATAAATATTATATATTATATTGTATACTATATATTATATATTACATTAGTATTAATATATTTTAATATATATTATATATTGTATTATTATTAAGAAATAATCTACATAGAGAGATGGAGGTAGGGAGAGAGGGAGGGGTAAGGTGGGAGAGAGAGAGAGGGCTGAGGGAGATATGGAGAGGGAGGGAGGAAGGAGGGAGATAGGGAGAGGTAGGGTGGGAGGGATAGAGGCAGGGAGAAAAAGAGAGGGAGATAGGGAGAGGTGGGTAGAGACAGGTTGTGTGTGAGAGAGAGATAGGGATAGGTAGGTAGAGAGAGGTAAGGTGCAAGAAACAAAGATATGTAGGTAGAGAGAGGGCATAAAGAGAGAGGCAGGGTGAGAGAGGTAGAGAGATAGAGGTTGTGAGAGAGAGAGATAGAGATGGGAGAGGGAGAGGGAGGTAAGGAGGGAGGGAGGGAAGGATAAAGGGGGTACGTGGAGAGAGAGGTAGGGTTGGATGGATGGAGGGAGAGGGAGATAGAGAGAGGTAAGGTGGAAGGAATAGAGGGAGACGTAGGTAGAGAGAGAGTGAGAGAAGTTTGGTGGGAGAAGTAGAGGGAGGGAGAGAGAGGTAGGGTGGGAGAGGTAGAGAGAGGTTGTGAGAGAGAGAGAGAGAGGTAGGGTGGGGGAGGTAGAGAGAGGTTGTGTGTGAGAGAGAGATGTACGTTTGGAGAGGTAGAGGGAGGGAGAGAGAGAGAGAGGGAAGGAGGGAGATAGGGAGAGGTAGGGGGGGAGGGATGGAGGGAGGGAGAGAAAGAGGAGAGGGAGAAAGGTAAGGTGCAAGGAATAGAGCTTGGTATGTAGAGAGATAGGTGGGGTGGTAGAGTAGAGAGAGAGGTTGAGTGTGTCTATGTGAGAGAGAGAAAGAGGGAAGGAGGGAGATAGGGAGAGGAAAAGGAGGGAAGGAGGGAAGGAGGGAGAGAGGTAAGGTGCAAGGAATAGAGAGAGGTATGTAGAGAGAGAAGGGTAAGGTGGGAGAGGTAGAGAGAGGTTGTGTGTGTTTGTGTTTGTGATAGAGAGAGAGGTATAGAGAGAGAAGTTGTGCATGTATGTGTGAGAGAGAAGGAAGGAGGGAGATAGGGAGAGGGAGGGTGGGATGGATAGGGGGAGGGAGAGAAAGAGGGAAGGAGGGAGATAGGGAGAGGTAGGTAAAGAGAGGAAGAGGTAGGGTGGGAGAGGTAGAGAGAGGGGAGGGAGAGGTAGAGAGAGAGGGGGTAGGGAGAGTGAGGGAGATGTAGGGTGGGAGGGATATAGGGAGGGATAGAGAGGGAAGGAGGGAGTGAGCAATAAAGGGAGGGGTAGGTGGAGAGAGGGGGAAGAGGGAAAAAGGGAGGGAGAGGAAGGTTAAGAGGGATGGTGAGAGAGGAGAGATAGAGAGAAGTAGAGAGGGATAAGAGGAGGGAGAGGTAGTGAGGTAGCATGGGAGCGATAGAGGGAGAGAGAGGAAATGAGGGAGACATGGAGAGGTAGGTAGAGAGAGAGAGGGGATATAGTGAGAAGTAGAGGGAAGGGGAGAGAGAAGTAGAGAGGGTGGAAGTTGGGAAGGAGCTCGAGAGGTAGGTAGAAAGAGAGGTAGGGTGGGATGTATTGAGTGAAAGGTAGGTAGAGAGGGAGAGGGTGAGTGGAGATAGAGAGAGGGAGGGAGGGAGAGAGAGAGGGAAGGAGGGGAGGAATGGAGGGGTAGGCAGAGATAGGTAAGGTGCACAAAATAGAGAGAGAGAGAGATGTAGGTAGAGAGAAATAGAGGTAGGGCATGAGAGAGGTACAAAGAGAGAGATCTAGTGAGAGAGAGGGAGAGGTATGGCGGGAGATAGAGGGAGCAAGGGATAAAGGGAGGGATAAGTGGAGAGAGAGGTATAGTCAAAGGGATGGAGGAAGATGGATATATAGAGTAGAGAGGGATGAAGGTAGGGAGGGGATATAGTGAGAAGTAGAGGAGGAATGGTCTAAGAGAGAGGTAGAGAGAGGGGGGAAGGTGGGAGGGAGGGAGAGGTAGGGTGAGACCAATTGATAGAAATGTAAGTAGAGAGGGAGAGGGTGAGAAGAGACAGACAAAAGTATAGAGGGAAGGTGAGAGAGAGGGAGAGAGAGATGTATATATTTCTCTCAGCTCCTTGTAGTTTTATTATAATAAATATGATATTTAAAACTCCCTCGTAGCAATCCATCAAATAATTTTTTATAATATTATATTTATATAATATAACATGTAATATTTATATTAAATATAATATATTATATATTATTATTAATATTTCTTAGTATATATTAATTTATCATATATTATATTTTATATATTAATATTTTAAATATATATTAATATTAATATTATATTAACATGTTATATTTTAATCTATAGTGATATTTATATATATTAATATTTCTAATTAAAAGAAATGGATATCTGTTTCTTAAAGATAGAAACAAATATCCATTTCTTAAAGTTAGAAAGATATTCATTCTTTAATTTAAAAATTGGATATCCATCAATAACTGATATCCGTTTTGCTTCGGGATTGCTTTGGGATTTGGCTTGGGGTGTCCAACCTGAAAATTCAACAACCCCAAAATGTTTATAGGGGTTGCAATGGTTTTTTGAATTTCACCCTTTATGTTGACTTTTTTTTCATCCAAATTTGATGAAACAAAAATGGTTTATTCAACAAATTGTTAGCATTCTACCAATATAAGATATGCTTTATTTTGAATTCAATAGATAATTATTGATTTTCTACATGTACTATGTAAAGTCCTAATTGATAGTTTGATTGAAAAACACCTATAACTTTTAAACAATTATACATTTTTTGAATATGAAAGATGTGTCACACTCTATGCTTCACAAAATATACTTTTTTTTTTTTTTGAATTTCATAAATTTTTGACAAAGTTAGGGTGGCCAAACAAATGGTTTTTAATATTTTTTAAAATTCCTACTAGAAAACTCATAACTAGTTATTTACTTCCAAAAAAGTTACAAAAAAATATGTGTTACATCTGGGCATGTGTCCTCTACTTATATTGAAAGATTCGAAAAAAAATATTTATTTTTTCTCATCCTTAGGGTGGTTGGACATACACCTGCTTTTTTTTTTCCAAAATTTAAAGTACTGTTGCATTGAAATTTTAAATTGTCACCAAATCAAATTACTTTTTTCCAAAAAAGGTTTAGTAGCCTAAAAACTACATTAAATTTTTTACAAATTATATTGCTACATATTTTTCAAATTATGTTAATAACCTATTCAAATTCTTATGTGAAGTTGCTTAAGTCTATTTTTCTATATTTTTATTGCCACTTAGAGGCCCTGTTTGGCCCATCATGATCTTGCATTGACCCAAGGGTCAAGAAACAAAGGCTTGAACTCCAAGCTTATTGACCTCTAAAAAAAGAAAAATGGATGCTTTAGAGACTCCAATTATCCAAAAAAGGGACAATTAGGATTGAGAAATCTTAGGCGAGTCAGATGAGAAGTAGTGAAAAACCTTAGTAAATAGTGCATAATGCAAAGTAAGCCAATCTAGTCTCAAGAAAGGCTAGCCAAATATTCTGGAACCATCAATTCCAAGTTCTAAGTGAGGACCAAAGGTGTCAAAAGTGGTCTAATTGGTCCACCATTGGAAGATAACATGTGAGCCACATATATCCCTTGCATGGTCTTTAATTGTGAAATAATATTTTAGGATACCATTTCCAATATTTTCACCAAGGCTTGAAGGACCTAACCTCAATATTATGAACTATATGGGGAGGAATAACATTAATAAATATCTAATTTAAGGCATCATAATCCTAGTTGGATAGCTATAATTTGAACTTGGCTTCAAGCTTTAAGAGAGTTTTTTTTGTGTGGTTTTGACAAGAAGATTAGGTAGAGTTCTGAGTACTCTATTAAAGCATTTCAAATCATGAACCCAAGGGGGTTTTACAAAAGGATGATCTTGAATGGAAAGGAAAGGAGGAAACCAAATAGATTATTTGTTATTTTAGAGGCCATTGTGGAAGTCACTACCAACCAAAGAAGCCAAGGTTTTATGGACTCCCAAGCCTTCCAAATGCCCTTAATAACAAAATTTCCTTGAATTTGAATAGGTTCCCTCATGATCCGATAAGAGTTTAAAGACCAAAACCTTTCCAAGTTGGTCATTTAATAGAGTTCCTAAATAGATACAATGTTGAATGAGAATTCTTTAGGCATAATTCCCTTATAGATCTCTAATAACCCATTTAGCATTGAGAGAAATGTATTGTTGATAAATTGAAAGAAGACCCATGTCACCAAAATTATCAAGGAGACAATAAAAATCCCAAGAAAAATGATTGAAACCTTTATTCCCATCCATATAAGCCCATAAGAAAGCCCTAAGGAGCTTCCCAAATTTTAAATAGCCTTACAAGAGACCCAACAACAAGAATAATAAACATGGGTAGTAGCTAACATTTACTAGCTAAAGATAAAAGCTTAGTAATCCAATATCTTAATATTTTTCAACTCCAATATTTAGATAACTTACCACAAGCTAGAAATAAAATATTGAAAGGAAAAGGGAATGCCTAAGAATCAAAATATTTCCCTATGATGAATCTATTTCCACCCAAAAGAATCTAACTAGCCAAGTTTGGGAAGAAAAGTTCAGGTAACATTGAATCTTTTTCCATTGAATAGTCAAAGATAAAATCTTAAAAAAATATACCAAGGAAAAGAAAATCAGGTCTTTGATATTATTTTCATTCTCAAGAAAAGTGAGGAAAGAATCATTAGAAAAAAATTTATTAACCAACTAAATAGATGAATTGGGTAAGACAATACCTTTAACTAGTTTATAAGAGGCAATGTACAGAAAAATATATCCAAACTCCTCAATAGCAAGAACATAAAGTGCAAGAGCTAAAGGAGATCCTTAGAAAATGGACCAAAAAGATACTAAAAAGGATTGGATTAATATCACTAATGGGGATACAAGCTAAGGAATTATTAAAGATAATTTGAATAAACTAAATCAAATGGGGTCCAAATCCAAGTACCTGAAGCAAGGAAGACCATTCAAAACTTCAATGGCCTTGATGGAATAAAATTTGATGAACATTGCAAGTTATTGAGAACTTTAGGCCCATTTAACCCCTTCCTAAACAACAATAATTTTGTTGAGGATGCATTGAAAATTAAAGTTAGTTTTCTTAGCTGTACAAGCTAAGAAAGGAGTGGTCTTATCTTGAGAGAAAGAACTTTGACAACAATATTATAGGATAAATTCTATAAGGTTATGAGTCTCTAGGATAAAACTACAATGTTGTGTCATACTTTTATAGAGGAAATGACCAACATTGATCAATTTTTTTAACTTGAATCACTAAGTGACATATATGTTTTGAATTTTGAAATGATGTAAACTAATGAAATGTATATATTTTAGTGTATTTTATGTTTGTCATTTTTTATAAAAATTGAAAAAAACTTAATATAGTTTTCTACACTATAATTTTGTTGCTAGGGAATCCATCCAAGCTAGGAGATTTATCGCTAAACATAGAAAGGATGACCTCACACAAATATTTCTTAGTGAGAATTTGATCACAAAATCACCTCATAAAACTACTTTAGATAAAAAAACATAACATTGAAATTATGTCATTAGGTTAAATTAGCTAAATTCACCAACATATTTTACAACCCAAACATAATCATAACTCATATCATGCAAGGTTTACTCTAGCCAACAAGGTTGATAATGAATCAATCTAAAAAATTCTTCTAATTTGATTTGGTAAATATGAAATACAATAATTCATTACTTCATATTGTTTTACATAACATAATGTATCATGCTTTCAATTACATTGAGTACTCCAAGGCTCGAACTAAAAATACATCTCTCTTAATGGTAAGATATCACCATGGAATTCCACCAAATTATGAAAATAAGATGGATGATTAGATGTTGATCTCTTACTGTAGTCCTCCTTGCATTACCTCATGATTCTATGAGCAATCCATTTGCTTTTGATAACTTGTACCTGTAAGATATCTACAAAAAAACTTGGAAACACATTTAGACTCTCCATCAGAATGAAATAGTTATCATGGTTTTCAAAGAAAGATATAAAAGGATAGGATGTAAAGGCCAAAACTATGCCTTGGGGGCTCATCCAAGATGGTCTTGCTTATGTAACGAGATTAGAAGCTTCATAGTTCACCTACTTGGACTTGAACCATCACATACTCGGGTGGCCAATAAAATTGTATATCAACTAGGTTCAATTCTCACTATTATTTGATTAGAATTCAATCATATCCCAATATCATTGGTCCACTATATAATAAGGGAAAATAATAATTTGAGATCAAATATCATCACTAGGCACACATATAGGATCTCCCAATAATTCCAAAGTAACAAGATGACACACACAATCCTCATGAGCAATCGGTATTAACCCATTTAAGTGTAAGGGTTAGAGCAAGATCATGGGGGTCCAAACTAGGCCTCTAAGTGGCAATGAAAATTCAAAAAAAAAGAAGTTAGGTAACTTGACATAAAAATTTGAATAGGTTAATAACATAATTTGAAAAATATGTAAGAACAAAAGTTATAGAAAATTGAATGTAGTTTCTAGGCTACTAGTCCTTTTTTGGAAAATAAATAAATCTATTTTGCAAAAATTTGAAATTTCAATGCAATTGTACTAAATTTTTAGGAAAAAGATAAGAAGCAGGTGTATGTCTGACCACCCTAAGTACAAGAAAAAAAATATTATTTTTTTGAATCTTTCAATATATGTAGAGGACACATGCTCGAATGTGTTGGATTTTTTTTGTACATTTTTTCATGGAAATAAATAGTTATGATTTTTTTATTAGAACATTTCAGAATTATTAAAATATGTGTCTGACCACCAAAACTTGGTAAAAAATTTATGAAATTCATTTTTTTTAAATCTTATTGTATGCAAAGCATAGAATGTGACACATCTTGTAGGTTCAAAATGTGTTAAGTAGTTTGAAAGTTATAAAAGTTTTTCAATTAGCCTATCAATCATGACTTTAGTGGTAATGTATGTGGAAAATCAATAATAATTATTTATTAAATTCAAAATAAGGCATAACTTATATTGGTGGAAAGCTGACACTTTTTTCTATAAACCCTTTTTGTTTCATGAAATTTGGATAAAAAAAGTCATCAGCCACACTTGTGAACTTCAGAAAACTCATGAAATTTCATAAACACATTTTTTTAGTTGATTTTCTAGGTTTGGCAATCCCAAGCCAAAAACCAAGGAAAACCTGAGGGAAATCCCAAGGCTGCAAATTTTGTCAGACAAAATGGTTATCCATTTTGGAAAGCAGGTACCCATTTTTTGAAAAAAAAGGATATATGTTTGAAATGGATATCCATTTGAAACAGATATCCATTTTGAAGACCTAAAATACCCTTTTTAGTAAAATGGGCATAACTTTTGTGTTTCTTATCAAAAAATTGATTTTTTATAGGCGTTCGAAAGGTGCTTGAGATCTCTACGCAATGGACTAGGTAGTGTTTCTATATTATACAAAAAAATTAATTATAATCATTTGAACTTCATATTTCATTTTTGAAACATCAAATGCTCAATACTTTCACATGCAAAGTCTCTTTTTCATGAATTTTTTGTAACACTCATCTCAAAATACTTGAAATATTAGAAAAACTAATAAATAATGAAATATTTATATTTTTTTTAGTAAGGAGATGAAAAAATATCCATAAATCATCATATCTCTCTATCCCTTTCTCTACCTCTCTATATTTCACTAGGTCTCCCCTTAAGCTTTGGACCTATCCCTCCACTTGTTTCTCCCTCACTCCCTCCCTCCCTCTCTCTTTTTTACCTCTTTAGACCTCTCCCTATCAATATATTGAACTCTAGACTTAACTATCTGCTTCTCCATCCCTCCCTCCTTCCTTCTCTCTTTGTCCCTCTTTACACCTATCTTTCTCACTCTCTCTCTCTCTCCTTGAGCTCTAGACCTATATTTCTACCTCTCTCCATCCTTCCTCCCCTCTCTCTTTGTACCTCTCTCTCTCTCTCTCTCAGGTCCCTCCCACTCCCTCTCCCTCTCTCTCTCTCCCTCTCACTCTCCCTCTCACTCCCCCTCTCCCCCTCTCCCTCTCTCTCTCTCCCTCTCTCCTCTCCCTCCCTTTGAAGTCTCCCTCCCTCTTCGGTCTCTCTCTCTCAGGTCTCTCCCACTCCCTCTCTCCCCCTCTCTCTCTCTCTCACACACACACACACAAACTCACACTCCATCTCCCTCTCAAGTCTCCCTATCCCTTTCTCTACCTCTCTATATTTCACTATGTCTCTCCTTAAGCTTTGGACCTATACCTCCACTTGTTTCTCCCTCCCTCCCTCTTTTTTTACCTCTTTAGACATCTCCCTATCAATCTATTGAACTCTAGACTTAACTATCTAATTCTCCATCCCTCCCTCCTTATCTCTTTGTCCCTCTTTAGACCTATCTTTCTCACTCTCAATCTCCTTGAGCTCTATACATATCTCTCTAACTCTCTCTCCATCCTTCCCTCTCTCTTTGTCCCTCTTTATATCTCTTTATCTCCCTATCTCTCTCTCTC
>VDFB02144843.1:101836-126722 GCA_007258455.2 Sequoia sempervirens
AGAGAATGAACAAGAGAGAGAGGTAGAGATAATGAGATATAGATAGATATAAAGAGAGAGAGAGAGATAGAGAGATATGGATAGAGGGGGAAAGAATGAGAGAGAAAGGAGGTGATAGAGACAAGTAATAGAGATAGGGAGAGAGGGACATAGAAAGAGAGATAGATATAGGGAGGCATAAATAGGGTGTGTGTGTATAGATGAGTGTGAGAGAGATATGGAGATAACTTGATGAAAATGTAGATTATATAAATAGATAGAGGGAGGGAGAGGGAGTGAGAGACATAGAGAGAGAGAGAAGTAGTGAGATATAGAAATATGGAGTGACATAGATAGAGGGAGATAGGAAGAGATATAGATAGAAAGAGGGAGAGATATGTAGAGATATATATAACTAGTAAAAGATAGAGGGAAAGAGAAATGGAGAGAGCTAGGTAGAGAGGGAGAAAGGGAAGAGAGATATAGATAAAGGTGGAGTAAGGGAAAAGTGGAGAGATAGGTAGAGAGGGTAAATGAAGGAGAGGGGGAGAGATGGAGAGATAGATAAATAGATAGAGGGAGATATATATATACATATATGTTCTCGTTCAACTTGGGTAAAGGTGTGCATAGGATCAAAGACAACAAGGAGGCCTTCTATTATGATTTATGAATTTTTTTCCTCTCCTTAGTAAAAAATATATGTTTTTCATTATTTATTACTTCTTTAATGTTTCAAGTCATTTAGGATGATTATTGCAAAAAAAAACATGAAGAAAAGACTTTGTATGCAAGAATTATGAGCATTTAAAATTTTAAAACTTAAGGAGGAACTTAAAATAATTACAAATTTTTTTTTTTCTCAATCTATCAAAATAATCTTATCCATTGCATAGAGCTCTAAATCACCTTTCAAATCCTATAAAAAATCAAAATTTCCATAAATAATGCAAAAGTTATGCCTATTTTATTGAAGTGTGCTTTTTGGGATTTTCAAAATGGACATCTATTTTGAAATGAATATCTATTTTGTTTCATCCATTTTGTTTGCATAAATTGATGAAAATTAATTTTGGGAAATGAATATATGTTTATAACAGATATCTGTTTCAAAATGGGTATCCATTATAAACAAATATCCTTTTTGGTTTGGTATTACCAAACCAAAATGGATATTGTACCTGACCCATACAAAAATTCAAACGCGATTTCAGCAAAGTAAAAACACATTTTTTTCCTCATTGCCACTTTTTGGACCCCCATGATCTTACACATGCCCGTAAACAACCTATTTTCAAAATAAGGTAAAAAAACTATAAGATTACACATAATATCATTACCAATATACACAACCATTATTGTACTAAGATCATGAGAGAGATATTATTCATATAACTGCTTACCAATTTTCAATATGTTGATTGTAGCAAAATAAGACAACATTTAAACACTCATAAATTTTACATCCTTTATCCAAATTTTCAAATTCAATATGTTTTGGAAAGGTGGTAAAATGAAGAACAAAACTTAGAAAGTGTTTGGAAAGGTTATAAAACATGCATGAGAAGTTTTTCCCGCAAATAAGTCCTCTACGGTCTCTATCAAAGCAACAAATTGATAAAACAGTTCTAATTATGAGAAATTCTAAATCGTACCATAAACAATAGAATAATTGGTCAAGTACTAAGAGAAAAGTGGATTAATCTATCTAAGAAAATAAATGATAAACTAGGAAGATTTCCTAACAATTTTCAAACTAAACTAAGTATATTGCTCAAATGTACCTAAAATGCAAATTTAGCTTCCATAGAAGTAGATAACATAACAAGAAGTAGTTTAATTTGTTCGTGTTATCATATATCATGATCCTATTAGTAAATTTTATAATAAAAAATAAATTTAGATGAAATGCATCCATAGAATGTATATATCCATAGAATAGACATGTTTGAGCTTTTACTTTGTGTGTATATGCATATTGCGAATGAAAATTGAAAAAGAATCACATTTAAGCATTGTTGTAGATCAATGGTATGAGCTAGAATATATTATTGAACAATAAATATTTTCACACAATGTCAAACAAAGTCTTAAAGAATGTCTAGAACCTCAATTCAGAGATGCTACCTCTCTTTAATTTTCTTAATTTATTGAGATGTATGACAAGCTCATAAGGCTTGAAAAAATTACTTAGAGACCTTGCCTCCAATTTTAAGCCAATAAATGTAAGTTTTGATTTGAGAACCATAAATAGAGTGACAATTTACAACATATTTTGAGTGACATAGCACACTTGCATATGTTAAGAAAAAATTGGTGTACACCTTTTACAAAGAAATAAATCTTTTCTGAAAAATAAATGTTTATTTGTGATGCATTTAAAGAGATGTGTTTAGCCACATTAAATGTTTATTTGGGTCCACTTATAAAGTTGTATTGTAACATAAGATATACTTTATGTGTGGCTTGCACATTAAAAAAAAAAAAGAATGAAAGATAATATCAAAAATTAAATATGAGGTTAATGATTTTGTACTCTCATGATTTTGAAACACATGATTTAGCTAATACCACTTGGTGGTTTGTGAGTTTGATTCTATAAAAGAAAGCATATGTTTAGTGATTGGATTGATTTTTATTTGTATTGATCTCTCTTGAAGAGTGTATATGTGAAGCATGACATGGGTTGTATGCTTGTATGGTTAGCCATTATTCTTGGACACATGGAGGATGCATTGGAGGAGCTTGATATTTTTGAAGTATTCTTAAAAAATCTGTAAGTGTTTTGTAATTAATAATAAATTGAGAGTGGATAATTTTAAAGGTTGGGTTTTTCTCTCATGAAGGTTTTCCTCAGATATATATTGTGTTATCTTGATTATATTTTGTATGGTGGATCCTAAATACTTATTTGCATATTTTTCTTTAGTTAGATTATGTAAAAATATTGTTATTGTTAAACCTTTTTTATTTGAACATGAACCTAAGCTTCTAAGGTAGTGTGACATTATGGGGCTTTGAAGTAGCAACCTTGTAGGTGGTGGAAAACATTATGCCCATGAATGTAGAGAAAATGGGTATTGTGATTGATGACATCATTTTTCAGGGCTATCCAACCTATCCCATTCATGGAACGTGGTTCCAAATTTTGAACATATTGAATATGAATTCACATGACCTGTCATTGAAGAGTGATACATGGTTAGAAATTTTTTCTATGACATCCGGTTTGGAAAGTGTCCACCAAATATGAAATCATATTAGATTGTTTTTTGAAAGAAGAACATTCTACAAAGGATCCATAGGAAAAGAGTAACAATTGGAAAAAAGAAGAATGATTAAGAAAACTACATGAATCTATCATATTGCTTAAGAACCCAATTGGATTTAGCTTAAAATTTACTCCATGTGCATCACATTATATTATGATAATGGCAATCAAGATTGAGATCATAGTCTCAATTCATTTTGAATAAAGTACAATGAATCTCTTTCAACAACTATACAACGCATATACATTGGCCCATATTTATCAGAGGACATCTCAATCATATGAAAATCATTGCACATAACCCGAATAGTAGTAAGCATTGAAATTTCAATCCATCTTTAGATAATAGATCTCTCAACAACATTATTTGAGGTAATACAATAATAACTCCAAATAAAGTATTAATATTGAAAATAGACCATAGTGTTGGTCGATGGGGTCACATCCTCGATCAATTATGTTTATGCCATGAAGGAGAGAAAAATGTGGCAATAAAACCACAACCCATTTTATTATTGCTACAAAAGAAATGACTAGGAGGTTGGATAAAATGATATGCGAAAAAGAAAAAAACTAATAGCTTTAACCTCTTGTATACAAAGAATATCTAGAGACTTGGAAATCATTGTCAAATCTCATGAATGGAATACTTATATGGGAATTTTGTTATGAATCAAACATGTTCTAAGAGACACAATTCATGAATGGGTGTTGAGAGATCACATTATTCAACTCATCTAGAGTTATGTAACTATTATAAAGAAACACTCTCTAAATTAAAAGTTCCTATTTAGATGGAAGGTTGGATAGAGGAGAATTTATTTAAAATACATTCATCATCTTCCATTTATTCTAGGAGGTTGTGGGACCTCTACTACACATTTAGGAGTGAAAAATTACATCAAGCAATGATAAATTTTTGGGAACCCTAAAATAAAGTAGTTAATTGTGTTCAAGAGAAATTTCACTTCACTAGACTTCTTCCCATAATGTGAGCCAACACATTTTCCCATTTGTGAAGGTTTTGAAATTTTATTTTAATATTTCAATAATTGAACCCTTAAATCTTGACGGTCATTTGGATGTAGGGCCATGTTATTACCAAGATTCTTAGCTTTTGTGACTCACCACTATAAACAACCCTTCATCTTTTTTATAAGAGGTGAAAACCTAGAAGAGGGTTGAATGTTATACTTAGAATGAGGAGATATCAAAGAATAATCCCAATGACACCTATAACAAGTGTTTGGGAAAATTCAAATAAAGAACGTTGTGTATCGAATCTAACCAATTTAGATGATAAGTACCTACTTTAAATCCTTAGAGAAACCAACTCTACACAAACATTCTTATAGGGTCAAGTTGAGAAAAAAATGTCTAGTTTGAACAATAAAACCTAAAGAGTTTACTCTTTGTAAACAAATATAACACAAAGTTAAACTAAGAAACTCTATCTAGATAGAGATATTGAGCTTTCTTGTCAAATACAACAAAATCTTAGAACATGAAGAAAAAAGAAAAAAATAATATACAAACTAGGAGCCATATTTAAGGATGGATTCAACAAAATGAAAAAACTACTAAATTTTTACACTTGACATCATCACAAATCTCACGTAGGACCCAAACCTTGGTGACCCATTATTGAAACAAAGTAGACCCTTCTTACAAAATATCCTATTAAGGATTTTTTTCTAATCAATAACATATTTAGGGATGAATGAAACTACATTAAGAACTATTTTAATATACAAGGAACTATTTTAATACACATACCTTGTAGAACATCTTAGGAAATTACACATCGTGACAAATCTCATGTGGAACCCAAACTTTGGTGACCCATTATTTAAACAAGGTGGACCCTTCCCACAAAATATCCTACTAAAGTAAAAAAAATTTGCAATGACATATACTACCAAATTATTTATTATTTTTTTCTTACAATGACGTACTACCAAATTTAGAAATTAGGGGACCACATCAAGAACTATCTTAATAAACATATCTTGTAAAACACCTTAGGGGCGAATTTCCTAGGTCTTTTAAGTGGAAGGTTTATTATCAAACACCATATTCAACAAGGTCAAGGTCATTTAAATAGTTAGAAAATGTCGTAAACATGAAGCTTTAAAAATATTGCAATAAATATAAACTAGAAAAATCAACTCTACTCTTGCTTGGAAAGTAGAGTATGACATTTCAATAAACAATCAATAAACAATTAAAAATGGGCAAGCCAACACTCTTAACATAATTCATATCCATTATAGTATAACATTAAAAATGCACAAAGTCAAAACCCTAGCATAATTTATTTTATTGCAAGATCACAATAAATATAAACTAATAAAATCAACTCTTCCTTGAAAAGGAAAGAGTATGACATTCCAATATAACATAAAAAATCATAAGTCAAAACCATAACATATTTCATTTCCATTCTAATGTAACATTACAAATTACAAGCTAAAACCCTAACATTATTCATTTTCATTCTAGTGTAACTTTAAAAATACACAAACCAAAATCCTAACATAATTTATTTTTTATTTTAATTTATTGTTAATTTCCTTTTGTAGATGTTTTGATTTTGTTTGAAGATTGTATTCTACAC
Organism: Sequoia sempervirens; assembly: GCA_007258455.2. NCBI lineage: Eukaryota > Viridiplantae > Streptophyta > Pinopsida > Cupressales > Cupressaceae > Sequoia > Sequoia sempervirens. The sequence goes on from VDFB02144843.1 coordinate 107,704, forward strand.
TTTATCGAAAACATGCCCCTATAAAACCTCCATATTGGTTTAATTAAATCTCAAATTACAATTCACTTTTGTAATACATAATTTAAAATTTCAGACATTTTAATAAATCATAATCCCAAAATCGTATTGGATGATTTTCTGTTACTATTTTCTAGATTGCTTATTTCTTACTGTTATAAATCCAAATCCAAAATTGTTGTTATAAATCCAAATCCTAGACACGAACAATGGTGAAAATCAAACCATTCTGAAATTATAATTATCATATATAAACATAATATATTAGGCGTCTCTACAAAAACGTCATTACATATTCTCCTCCTCTGCTTATTCCACCATTTTATTTCATCTCCTTATTTACAATTACACTTGAGCACGACCAGTGTAAGCATATCCGGATGGAAGTATTTACAGAACGTTCCACCCTTCCACATACCCTTTACCTGACGGACCTTTCAAAAACATCTGCTCGTTCTGCGATTCGAACACCTTTTTCACTTCTTCTTCTCTTTCCCTGAATGAGGCCGCCAGAATATCGTTTCTCAACTCCCTTAACACCGAGTTCTTCCCTGATCCACATCAATTCACACAACCATTAACTCCATAGGATCATTTATTCATAAAAGTTTAGAAATTTTAGGGCAGGAAGTAAGAGCAAAGTAAGTACCTGCGAAGAAGTTGATTTGGTTGCGCTCGTTGTTGTTGATACCAAAAAAGAGGATTTCAAGGCGTTGGTTGGGGGAAGATACTTGAACCGATAGATGCCCTGCTGGAATTACGAAACAGTCCCCTTCATGCAGATTGTTGTCCTCTACTCGCTGGTAAGATACCCTGAATTCTCCTCTTTCACCCTCTCCTCTTTCACCCTCTCTTCTTTCTCTTGGCCTCTCACCCTCCCATTCTCCTTCTCCACCTTCACCTTCACTCCTTATCTGTTGTTGCGCTCCCTCGGGCGATACGATCTCGATTCTACCTTCGCCTCTTAAAACGCATCCTACCTCCGTCTTTTGAGTCGTCAAGTAGGGTGCACTCATCCCATTCTGTCATAAATCATGTTAGAATCACTTAGACAACACACTCTAAACTTTGACTTGGTTAGATGGTTAATCTAAGATCACACTAATAGGGAGATTCTGATAGAAAAACTCCGATTGCTTAAATGATTCATCTGAAATCACACTAATAGATAAAATCTACTAGGTGAGGGATATAGTTGGCATGTCGAAACAAATGATAATATCTATCGCATGAATGGAAACTTCTGCGAAGAAGATAATATAATTATAAATGAACCACTAAACAAGTCAAAACTTAGAGCCTGAAATTTTGACTTAAAACAACACTCTAAAACTTTGAAAGTTGGCATATCGAAACAAATGGTAATGTCTATCGCATGAATGAAAACTTTTGCAAAGAAGAAGATAATACAATTATAAATGAACCACTAAACAAGTCAAAACAAATGGTAATGTCTATCGCATGAATGAAAACTTCTGCAAAGAAGAAGATAATACAATTATAAATGAACCACTAAACAAGTCAAAAATTAGAGCCTGAAATTTTGACTTAAAACAACACACTCTAAAACTTTGAAAGTTGGCATATCGAAACATAGAGATCCGTAATTACTAGTTCATTATTTGAATTTTCATTTCAGAAAAGAAGAAAAAATAGTGTAATTTTAGATGAACCACCTAAATAAATCTAAATAAATCTATGATCCAAATGTAATAAATCAAAGTTGTACGAAACAAAAAAAAAAATGGCAACTATATTCGTATTAAGACATATAATTACAGATTCAATTCAAATGTGGCTAACTACAATGATAGTAAGACAGATATACTTACAGATTCAATTCTTACAAGAGAGATTCCGATCTCTTGTCTCCGTAAAGGACCCTGCACCAGATCCTCATCATCGCCTTCAATCAGCTGTCCGTGTTCATTGGAAAATCTTGGCTTCTTCTTCTCCAGATTGAATGGCTTGTAGTCCTCCTCCTCACCCTGAGATTTCCCCCTTCCGAATGGGAACCGCTTCACATGAGCTCCTTGTGTAAGCGTAATGAGCTTCTCCCTCTGTTCTCTGCCGAAGCTGGCAAATGCCCCCTGCTCCTGCTTGCTAAAAAGCCTCTGAATGCGCCCTCTTTCAGTCTGATTTCAAAACCTTAAAAATCAGGTAAATCATAATATATATGGAATTGCAAAAGCAACATGCGAAAAAATACTTGCAGTCCAGAACACAGATGGCTGGAAAGTACAAGTATGCTTACATTGAAGGCAGCTTCGAGAGTCTCTGGTCTGAAAGCCGCCAAGGCAGAGGGTGGGTTTTGCCCACCTCCAATGTAAAAGGACTGCTCAAAATCCAAACATAAAAACCCCACAACAACATGAATACCAGCAATACAAAGGGCACAGTGACAAAATCTTTTATATTGAAAACATTATGCAGACGAACCTCATGGTGTCGATTTGGGTAAGGGTTTTCACTGTAGAGCAGATTAACGGCGACAAGGCGTTGGCTCTGCTCTGTATTAATCACATAGAAAACGGCGCCCGCTGGAATGAAGTAAACGCTCCCCTTTTCCAACTTCTCTTCCCTGGAGTTCTGCCCATGTACAAATCCGACTGTTGCTTTTCCTGTAAACAAAAATAATATGGATCAAACATCTGAACTGTTCCAATCTGAAATCATCTAGTTCTGAATCATGATTGCATACCTTGCTTGATAAAAAACAGATGGTCTGCGCTGCTGGCGTGAGGAAGCATGAAAGAGTTGGGTTCAATGTGGAAGCAATTCACTTCATAACGCCGGAGATCTCTTGCCAGAATCCGGCTATCTCTGAAGATGGGAACCGCGCGTACTTCGCCTCGATCAGTTCCCAGTCTCCTCTCATGCTCTTCCTTCTTGTAAATGTAGGGATTTCTCCTTCCTTCACCTCTTCCCCCTCCTTCACCTCTTCCCCTGTTTTCGATCTCATTGCACCGGATTGAACTCTCAAAGCACAGAAACACAAGAACCAGACACGCCAAAGACAACTTACCGAACGCCATGACTATCAACAGCTGCATTCAACAAATTTCATCAGTCAGTCAAAAATCTTAAACATGCATTTCTTGTACTTGTCTAAAACTACGATTAACATACCTCAATTCACAAACAGTGGTGTTGTGTCAGCCTGGTTTGAGAGGGGTAGGGGGGCAGTTTATATAGTGAAAAGGTGAGGGTGAAGGTGAATGTAAGGAGGCCACCTATTTGCAGATGGATGAGAAGGAAACAATGGTGGTGAGTAGGCCATGAATGGAGCTGTATACGTTGAGGGTTGGTATGAAGACATATGTGAATAAGGATGAATCTCATGCAGAGATGCTTTGGCACGTGAGAACCGAAACCGCGCGTATCTGATCTGAGACGACAAACACACTACCCCATGGTTTCGTAATGTTGTGCATGGGATTAGATGTAAATTTGTTTGAAGCATTTGGTTGAACATGTTGTGAGTGGAGTCCATGGATGTTTATCCCTGAAGCATTTTACCAAATGGTTGACATGTGTTTTCAATGCATTGTCTTTATCTTATACAAATAAGTTGGTTGCAGGGAGTACGCTTCCATCCTAGAGTGCTTGAAGGGTAGCAATTGTAACATTATTTGGTAATATGTTGAAAAGCTTGAAGAACGCTATAAACCTTTTAAAGTCTCCCAAAAAAACCATTTTAGGTGTTCGTATGTATAAAAGTTTGGTATTCTTGCTTCATCATATGGGTACCATCATATGAGTTTAATCTAATTAGATTAAGATTTTGAAATGAGGTTTGAATGTTACCTATGTTTTTAGAACATTTAATTAAATATTTTGATATGTCATTTAATGTTGTGCTTTTATTTTTAATTTTTATTTTTAAACTTCTTGAAATACTATCAAATATAGATATTGAAAATTGAAAATTTTCCACAATATCAAATTTTCAATATATTTGAATTTTGCATAGCTACCCAAACCACTGAATAATAGGAGATTATATAGTATAACCAACATACTTTGTATCCACTTTCAATTTATCCTAATAAATTTATTTTGTAAATCAAATATTCATTGTGTTCCATGAGACCAAAAGATAGCTTAGATACATTGGCCGAATTCCCACATTTCATATAAATTGCTATCAAGTCAATGATAATGATGATCTATGGGTATAGAATCAAATTTTAATTGTGTTCCAACCTATTCATATAGTCACATGTTGCAAGAATACTAGCATAGGTTATAGGCTATAGTTTTATAAGCTATTCATGTATTTTCTTTAGTGGTTTTTAATAATTATCTATATCTTTTTTTAAAGCTCCCATTTTTTATAGGTTGTGGGACTGCCTAACAAAGATTATGCAGTCTAAATTTGCACCTACCAAATATATTTATTTGAAAGTTTTAAAACCCCCATTTAATAAATTCATTTTGTATATATTGCACTCATTGTATTCTATGAGATGAAATCTTTTTTTTGTTTTTTGTTTTTGTTTTGAGACTTTCTTTTTATAGTTCATGCCTTTGTCAACACTTTTACATTCCACATACATATTTTACAAAAATATTTTTTTTAACTCGTTGATGAACTCCCATACCTTTCGCCAAGTATCCATTTTCAACAAATCTAATTTGTAAATATATTGTAACCATATTTCTTAGGTTATTTTTTCTATGAATCCAAAATCTATAAATATTTGTATTAAATAGAGCACAAAACTATCATGAAATTGCTGGCAATAATCATGGGATGTTAGAAAATAGAAATAGCCTAGGTTGGGTTCATTTTGTTTTCATGTGGTTGGAAAAAATGTTTGCCTTGCAAGGATACACATGTCTTCTATATGCTACAATAATCATATTATATGAGATGTTCTCTTCCTCTTTCATATAGTCAAATGTTATATAGATATTCATCAAATTTCTACACTTATATATATATGTAAATGGAACTTATTAAATTTAACACATAGCAATGAAAAATAGTGCAAGTGTAGAGGATGCTACCAAGGGTCGTGTAGTTTAGCTTTACATTTGTGAACCACATTTGCTAAAAAGTTTCTATTATCTATTCAACAAATCCACATTGTGTATTTCCTTCACATCCATGAGGCTGTGCAAGTAAAAGACAACATAAGGAATGGAATTTTTAGGGAAAAAACCAACTTATATATATATATATATATATATATATATATTCCATAGAGTTCTTCTTTGCATTTTAAAACATATTTGACATGTTACCTCTTGAATGTGTGGGAGGTAGAGTTTGACCAACAATTTGTAAATGTGTAAACGTGTTGTAGGGATACAAAACTCCACATTTAAAACATAATTTGAACTTTTCCTTTCTTTTATACAAGGTGCAAAACCTTTTACACATTTTTCAAGTGTGCAAGCTTGTTGCGGGAGTCTACAATTCCGTTTTTGAATATTAATTTCCCCATTTCTTTTATACATGATAGAAAGAAAACTTTATGTGCACTTTACACTTTTTTGTAAATGTGCAAGCAACGTCCACATCTCCACTTTTATAAGATTAATGGAATTTTTAGTTGAAAATGCAAAATTTTGATATGTGCATATGATCTTTGACTTTTCCACATTTAAATATTGTGGAAAAGTTTCAAGTTTAAAATATAATTTCATATTTATGATAAAAATTTCTTTTTTTCAATAGTTTGTTTCAATAAGTGAAAATATTGAACACTTATAAATCATGAATATACATGGTGTTGATGTAAAAAAAACTCTTTTTAAAGAAATTTAATATATTCACTAGTTTGAACCTTCCTTATATTCACAACTCATGAATGTACTAATTGACTTCTAGGTATTTGCTAACAACTACATGTGGAAATCAATTATAGACACTTACTAAAAATTGTGAATCCACATTTAAGTCTAATTAGATGATTAATTGGTCATGCAACTCAAATTTTAACAAATTTAATAAAAACACTTTTGAAAATTAACTCATGACCACATGACAATTATAAAGTGTAAAACATGATTATTGAAAGGCGAATTATAAACTACATTTAAATTTAATAGTTTTTCTCATTTATGCATTATCTAGATTTAATTTAGCACGAATAAGTTAAAGTATTACCCTAAATCAATTATCAAGCCTTTTGGGAAGCATATATACTACACAACTTTGTAACCACTTGCCGAACTTTTAAATAACCATAAATTAAACTACAATCATACTTGAAACTATCCATTACTAATATTTTTGTACCTTGAGAGGGTCCTTTAAAACATATTGTCAAACCTTCTTAAGAACCTTCTAAATTCATGTTCAATTATGAACTTGAGGGAGAATAAAGATGTTGAAATGTACCTCAAGATGGTATACTTATCAAACTACATTGAAAACATGCATTTATACTACTATATTTAATTATTTCCATATATATTATCACTTGCAACTACAACCAATATTTGATAACTTTTGGCTTAATAAATAATTTGACACTTCAAAATGATCAAGGAACATTTGTGACCAAGACTCATTGATATAAACATCCATTTTTTTGACTCAAATGTGACAAAATGGAGTAGAACATTTCACATGAAAATTTAAAAACTCGACATGAAATTCATAGCAATGACTTAATGACATTCATAGCAATGAATTAATGACACATGTCATTTAAAGATAAAACATGTGGATAGTTTAGGTTGTAGATAATTGAATGTACATTGTAAATGGATTTGCATGTTTCATCCTATTATTATTTTAGAAATTATTCTAATAATGTATTAAATTATCAAGTGTAACCAAATTAAATTAAATGTTAATAAGATTTCTTATAGCTAAATATATTTTCTCTCACAATCTTGCATAGATGTTATTGAAAAAAATTAGAGGTTCAAATTTAAAGGTATATAGCAATGCTATTGAATTAAAAATAGCTAATATATAATTATTTTAAGTGTTTTGTAGGCTATGAGGAGGTGAATGTAAATGGGTTTAGCTAGGGTCCAATAAATATATAATTGTTGATAAGGTTAATCCAATGACTCTAGAGTTTATGCTTCTTTTATTTTGAACCTAAAGTAAAATTCCCCACCATTGGCTATTGAATGCTAAGTTGACATTGTTGGGGCTCACTTCAAGTGATTCACATTACCCTTGAAGACTATGTGTTATTTTATTAATAGTATGGGCCTCATAGTATTAAAATAAATGCACATGTTTTATTGATCCCACACTATCAAATAAAACCATATCAACATCTTGTAGGGCTCATAGGAGAAAATAAAGATCGTTAGAGTAGGAGATAACACCATTATCTAAAAAAGATGAAATGTCAACTTGTGGATGCCACAATAATTTTATTTTAATTTAAATGATTAGAATATTATTTGTTCCCTACATAATGATTTAAGAATCCATGAATGTAATGTAATTACTTGTGCATTTTAATATTTCCATGGCTAAAAAGAGTGAATTTATATTTAGAATCTACTATAGGTGTATAGGTAGTTTATATTTAAGTATGGTCAATGTGTGTTTCTCACTTTAGTAGTATTTTCTATAAGCCTATGTGTTTAATTATATTATTATTTTAATATTCCAATATTCTTTTATTATTTGAAAGCGAAGATAGTTAATTGCTAGATTGGGACTTGAATACATAACTATACTATTGATAAGGTTAATTCAATAACTACCAAAGTTTTTAATTGTTTTCTTTTAGGGGTGCAACTACACAGGTTGTTGTACAGGGGTGGGGGTCTACAAACCCACACCCCCTCCCCCCCGCCTGCTTATATATATATAATTTTTAATTAAAATTTTTAATCAATGTAGGGATAAACAAAATTAACAACCTATAAATTATTTTAAAATATATATTTTTCTTGCAACCTGCAAATTTGATGGTCGTACAATCAAGGGGCAAGGAGGGCATTTTTTTTAACCAGAATAGGCCAAATTTTATGTCAATCTTCATCTCTCGGCCTCCTGGATCCAATGGTGAGGAATTTTTTGTCCCAAGGGGTCATCTAAAATATTCCCCCTACAAAACCCTCATAATAAACATCCATAATTAAAAATATTTGTTCCAACGAAGATTCATAAACTCATATCTGCAAAAATAATCCATGAATATGCAACCCCAAAATCCCAAATATGCAAAAAACACCTATACAAAACCCTCATATCTTGTAATATCTTCATTCTTTCCCTGTAAGCCCTAGATTCAACTATACACCAAATCTTCTCCAACAAGGGTTATGCAAACCACAACCATGGCTTTGATACCAAATGAAAGGAAATATGCTTCCACCCAAGATAATTTTCACATAACCCAAATAGAGAAATCTATGCAAAAAGTATTCAGAATCCATATGCAAAAGAATACATAGCATACCATCAAAGATGACACAAGATATACCCTAGGAAAACCCTCAAGAGGGAAAAATCTATCTTCCAAAAGCATCCATCACTCATTTATTATACAGTAATAAACATTATAATACATCTTCAGAGTCCTCCATGAACACCTTTGAAACATCAAACCCTCTACAAGCACTCCATGTGAACAAACATGTAACCACACATCCCATGTTATGCTTCAACCCTCACAAATGCTAACTAGAGATGCTCTCTACCAACCAACCTTAGACAACTACCCATGTGTTTGATTTTATAGAAACAAGCTCACACAAAACCACCAAGTGGTATTACATAAAACTATGTGACTAATACCATGAGCCTACAAAACCATTAACCCCCACATTTAATTCTTGGTACTAAGTTTTCCCAACATTAAATATTTTTCCCATGTGCAACCCCACATTAAATATTTAATCCAATGTTACATACAACACACAAAGCGGCTCCAAGAATGTTAGTCCATGTGATGCATGCATCCCTAGATTCCCTAGGTGCACCACATATTAAATAAATATTACATTATAACATTATGTAAGGTGTACAACACACCTTTTCCTAACACTAAATGATAAACAAGTAATGAGTTGACTAATGATGCAACTCACCACTTAGATTTGTATTCCTTGATGGATTGAAGTCATGTACTCATCACCTTCAAGGAGAACTTGATTGCTTGGTTGAAGTCTTGTAAAACTAGTACTCACAAAACATGAACAAACCTACATAAAAACATGATGAATGATTGACATGATGCTTGACTGAAATAAATGTTGCAATAACAATATTTTTCTCTTGACTGCTCTTGATTGCTTTTAAGATGTTCAATTTTGTTCAATGAAGGTGCTAGGATTAAAATGATGAAAATACTTTGTATTTATATTCAATTCTTTTAATTCCCAAAAATCAAATATCAATAATTGACAAATGAAATTGGAAATTCCAATAATAAAGTTCTGACACCAACATATCCAAAATGAACTAGCCAAGGGCGTGGGGCACCCTAGACTAAGCTCATCCTTTTTGAGGCCTAATGTATCGAGGGGTAAACATTAAATGCTTATTTTCATTTTCCATTGTTTGATTTTCTGAAGATGTTTATAAAATAGGTAATTAAATGCATAATTAGGTCCAAGCACATAGGGGGAGCTAAACCTAGCGTGAAAAATTGTCAAGGGTGACTATTTTTGACACTAAATATATATTCAAATTTATCTCCTTTACATGATATGTGTAGGTTCTCAACATACATAAATTAAAGTGGAATTTCAACCTAATTTAGATACTAGAGAAAAGGAGTCCCAAGCACATATAATTGATGTCAAGGAGGAGGCCGAACCACACCTTCATGTTGGAGAGGAAGTGCAACCACACATTGAACATGTTAGAGATGAGGGCCAACCACATATTATAAGTGATGATGATAAATCCCATAGATCATTCAATATTAAAGAGGGGTAAATATAAATTCCCTTAGAAATATATATGAATCTAATTAAAGAGGTTAAAGGAATTTTTTTAAAGTGAAATATTGATTATTTAGTTGAAACTAATATAGAGAAATTAAAATTGTATGCCAAACAACCCAGTCAAGTTACTAAGAGGTCATTGAATAGAAGTTCAATAGAAATATTAAAAAAAAAACATCTTGATATAATTGGTAGAGCCCAAATATTATCAAGTATACTTACTCATGATGAGATGAAAGATCCATTATAATTATTAGGTGTAGCTCTCACATAAAAGAGGAAAACATGCCTAGAAAAAAATGTTATTCAAATTGTCACAAAATATTTGAATTCCATTGGATTTAAGCAACTAAATCTATTGATAAGAGAATTTCAAGAAGAGTGTTGCTGAATTCTATTGTAATCCTAGAAATGCCAAATTTCTCCACTTTCAAGTGAAACTAGCTTGGGTAGAAAGAAAATAAAAAGGTATGTGAAAAGGATAAAGGTTTTGGATGACTATTTAGTAGAAAGAAATTGAGATTTAATGTGTAGGTCTCTTTAGTTTGATAAGATTTCAAATATGGTGTTAGAAGTCAATCTATTTTTTTTGGGAAAATCATACTCATCCTTTATAAAATATTAGATATGTTCTCAAACACAAGATTGGGCCATATGATTATGAATTTTACATAAAATGTTGAATAAACATAACACAAAAAAATGTATGTTATATTTTGTGATTTTGATCCTCATATCAAGGGAAAACAATGGTTGAAATGTTAAATCCATGGTACATAAAGACAAATATAAATTCTTTGAAACTTTTTTTGTCATCACAATATTGAATTTGATCTTTATTATCAAGTTCCTTGAAATACCAAACATGAAAATGATGTTATTGAAAGTGCATGTCCTAAATGGGTAAGCGAGTTCATAGCATCCATCTTATGTGAAAAATCTAATAATAGTGCAAAAATGCATAAATTTAAGACTTTTTGAACCATGTGAAAATTTGGAAAAAATTTCTTTGAGAGATGAAGACACTAACATGACCAAGATGCAAATTGCAATAGGTGCAAATATGTAATGAATCAAACAAAATTTGGGAAAGAAACCATAAGGTTAGATTACATAGAAGATGAGTACTTATCAAAACATTTACAAAAAATAAAAATAAAAATGATAGAACCATACATACACCATGCATTTTATATTGCTAACTACAAAAGAACAAAGTCTAATTTGTTGAGATATAATTTCCCACCTAGAATAATATTATCAATAATTGAATTTGTATAAAATTAATCTTTTACTCATCAAAAGGATATTCAAACACAAAATTATTATTTAGATCATGTGACATTATGGTGCATGTGTGTTATTGAAATGCATAATTGGATTTGGATGGTGTTGAAAATACATATCTAGAAAGAGTCATTAAGAAAGAATATCAATTTTATAATAGTGATGGTATAGAGTGTGACACACATTTTGTACAACATTGTTTTAACAATTTTTTTTCAACATCTAGCAAGAAGGAATTTGAAAATTGAGAAATATTTTGTACGGTCAAATGGGTGTGCCTCACAACTCAAATTATCAACATGATTTTTACACTTTGTACATATGATTGATTTTATAATATACCCCAGGTTTGGAGTTTCTTTGAGAGTGGTCATGGAAAGGGAAAATATGATGGTGCAAGAACTTGCATCAAATATTCTTTGAGAAAAAATCAAATGAATTACGAGGGAGATCATATAAATAATGCACACGATGTCATTAAATGATGTAAGAATGACTTCATATGTGAGTTTGATACAACTTCATGGAGGAACACACATTCACATAAAGTGTTCTAGGAGATATTAGGTATATATTATTTTTTCAAAGTTTGACTTGTTCAATATTTACTCATATTTATTTCATTTGATTATGATTACACTTATAATTTTGATAAAATTATAATTGAATATGTGTTTGACGTATATATAAAATTTATAGGTGTGGATTAGAAATTTTATCATGGCAGTAAGAGAGTAGAGAAAATAAGGTCTTTGCATTATTTCATGAGCACAAATAGTCAAACATGAACATTGTGTGCTAGGGATTACTCTTTCTTTTGTTCTGACTACATATTGAGAAAATATAAGAATTGAAAGAGCCAACATCATGGACGTGTCAATGAATAGAATTTGGTGCCTGGCACATACATTAAAGACAAAGATGAAAGCTTTGAAAACATTCCTTTTATTTCAACTGATTATGATCACACTTATGGATTCATTAAAAAAGGTACATATATATCACAACTTGTAGAATTTTTTAATTTTTTTTTGGTCGGTAATGCGAGATGTTTTATTGCTTGAAATAAAAAGATTACATCAGAATTTTCTGGCTCAATCCAGAGAAAGTTACAAACAAAAACCACCCCAAGTACTACAGACACCACAGAGAAACAAAAACATCCAAAAAACCAGAAAAAGTCTTTTAACAGGATTACAAATTTGATGTTCACCTTGGTCTTTTCTTGGTCTGAGACCTAAGGACCATAACAAAACTTTTATTTTTAAGTTTTTCTCCTTTCTTCCCCTTAACGACTTGCTAGCCATCTTCCACCTTTCCAGCCTCCTTCTACCAGTCTGGAGAATTTCCCTTCTCAAAAAGCCCTCCTTCCTCCAAATTTGCCTCCTTTTTCTGCCGCTCTTCAGAAGCTTCATGCTACTTCCATGTTTCTATAGGTGCTTCCACCAATACTTGCACATTTTTCCCTTATGCCTCCCCATACCTCTCCCCTTTTTCTTGCACTTTCGCAGGGCCTAATTTCTCCCTACATTTCAGAGTTTTAGCACCATGTAAGTTTAGCTCTGCCCCACCTTCATTGGATCTTCCTTCCTCTGAACCATTCAAGATGGGTATTTCATTATTACCAATTCCCCCCATTGATCTTGGGGCCGTTCAGAGTTTTCCAACACCTAAGAGTTGTTTTTAAGCTCAACCATGCTTCCATTCTGCTTCTCCATCGAATAATGTCTATGAGAGACATCTTGCCACCAAGTGGATGGTTTGGACCATCTTGGCTTTGCACATTGTGCAACTATATGTCCAGTCTAGAAGCATCTCCTACATCTAAATGGTACCCCTTCATAATCTAAGGGTTGTACCCAACATCCATTCGAGGATTTAATTGACACCTCTTCTAGAAGAGGTTTTGAAACATCCATCTCCACCAAGATTCAGGCATAGGTGGAGTGCATCAAATTTGAGGAGCCTTCATCAATCATCAAAAAATCCCTTATAGAATTTCCTATAACCTCTAAGCAAGATTCAAACCAAAAGTGAAGAGGAAATTTTGGGAGTCTTCCCCACAGAGGGACTTTGTCAAAAGTCTCTGTTGCAAGGTTGAATGTCAGATGCCAAGGATTCAATGATAAATCAAATTTCTCCTCCCAACTCCAGAAGAAATCACACAGAACTTTGTTTCTGTCAGCCATAGTTTCAAAACTACAATAAACAAACCTCTTGCAACTAGGTAGATTTGAATACATCCATCCACAATGGGTTCCCAGTGCTCTGAAATTCATTTATGAAGATCACATAATCGAGGCCAAAACCCCCTGAAGCGTCCAATAAGCCCTAAATGAGAGAAGACATCGACATTGTGTAAAACCTCTTCTTCAAAGCGCCTTCGGGAAGAGAGCCAATGGTTTATTTCCTTTAGTAGCATCATAGGGCTCCCCTGTCGCCTGATGATTTGGCTCCAAGCGGTTTTTCTCACACCTTGAACATGGTTCTCAGACTTCCTTCTAGAGCCTAAATCATACCTACGTCCATCCCTCGCTAAGTTTTCCCCTGCCGAGTTTAGGTCGACACACCATCCTTCACCCATGCGGCGCTAAGCAGAGAGAGCCGCTGCTACCCTAGTTTTCGCAGTCGGTAACGGCTTCATCACTCTGACCATATGAGAATTTTTTAATTTTAATATGGTAGTAACATTTCATTTTAATTTGGGTCTTCAAATTTAGAATTCATGTGATAGGTTTTAATCTTTTTAACATGTTTAATTGTGATAGACGATGGTTTTGTAGTCATACAAGAGATTGGAAACATCTAGAATGTGAAATTTATTATTTTTTATATTGCACAAAGGAAAAGGTTAAGTTAATAAAACCATAAATAAGTGATGAAACATTATTTCACATAGGTTTAGTTGTAATGCAAAGAAAATATTTAAAACAAGTAAGAATCCTTCAAAATGAGGTTCATTTTATTGATTATAAACTTGACTTGACATGGTGTATCAGTATATCCACTTATTAATTTCTACTAGTGTGTCTCTTCATCTCGTTCCACACATGGACATTTTAAGTGAATATTAGATAGAGATTACCATGAAAAAATATTGTGTTATTGATGAGTGATTTGAACCAACTAATATGGTATAAGAATATGGACAAGAACTTTCATTTCATTAGAGAGGTATGATCTCTAGACTATATATAATTAACTCAGACATAATCATTAACTAAATATTTTCTTATCTCTACTAGAAGAAGATTTAGAATAGATTTCTTAGTTTTCTTATACCTCTACTAAAAGAAGGCCTAGGTACAAATTAGGTGTTTTAGGTACTCTCTAAGAAGGTATAGAATAAGTGTCTTAGGTCTACAAGAAAAAGGTATAGAATAGGTGTCTTACCTATCTCTTAAGTCTTCTAAAAAATGTATAGAATAGGTAGTTGTGGGTCTAGGTTAGGTGATGCTACATGAGCTTCCACATTAATGAGTAAGTTTTAGAGAAGACTTCTATTTTTTAGTCTTATTAAACTACAAAATATAGGTACATGTTAGTGTAAATCTCGTGTATGAGAGATTTGTAAACTTTGTATTAATTTACTATTTTCTATTGTGTTTATTGTTTCACTTGTGGAAGGTTATCAATTTACGCTTTATGATCTTGGCATTCTCCAACATGGTATCATATTTGTGAGAGCAAGATATTTCCCGCATCAAGGTGACTCCTACACATAGCCCTATCACCGGAGTGTCTTGGATTCACAAATCGACCGATTTGAGCACGACCATAGACCTAATCATCAACTAATAGAAGAGGTGTCCAAATCTTCCCTCCACACACGGCCAACACAAGACTCAACTTCAATCTATAGTTTCAACGACATTTCCTCTAGAGGCACCAATGCCTAAAGACCCAACCAATAGGCATCTAAGGCGAAGACGAGATATCTCTATATATTGGCGTTGAGGTTTAAGACATTGCTGCCATATATTGGCGCATTTGGTTCTATATAAGTCAACGTAGGCCCTCCATGCCCTTCATTGAATTCCGTCTAAGGAGCGACTTCTTCAATGTCCTCATCACCATTCCAACCGAATCAAGCATCAAGGCATTGAAGAAAAAGGTTTGAAAGAGGTGTCCATCAATATTTTTCTTCTTAGGTTTGCTACAACTACCATCACTAGCAATATCAAGAGGGAGCAAAGATTTAGTTATTGGATTTTTGACTTGACATAACTAGCAATACCACGCCTCTTTCCAAAATACCCAAGTGGGTCACTCACTCTTTCCATCAATGGTAGTCTACCGAGGATCGAGCTTCTCGAACAAAGGCACGAGGAGTAACGATTATAAAAAGATAAATATGCACATCACACCTCTATTCTCAAGCAACCACAGTTTGGTTTGTTGAGGATTTTCCTGAGCATGTGGAATGTAATTATGTTAATGATTTATATGAAGAAGAAGATTTCCAAGAAAATTAAATTTAGAAGAACGAAATACAAATAACAAACAAAGGAGTACAAAGACAAAGATTTTAGTGGTTTGTCAGATTGGCTACATCCACTTTTAGAAGTAGGGGAAATATTTTTATTATCTTTGTCTTTCAAATACATTTACAACAGCATCAAACATTTTCTCAGCAATAATCAATTGTCAATTACATTATCCATAAATGATAAGTCTTCAAACAAAAGGCAATGCGGAAAAGACAATATAATTGGAGGGAAAAAGGAGCATGACCATTGAGCTTCAATACCCAACAATCTCCCACTTGAAGTCCAATGTCTGCTGCAAACTCAGGGATATTCCCCCACTTCAACCCTATTGTCACATCTGACAATGTCGAGAGAAGTCCTACCAAATCTCGTGGTACTACCTTCGTCAACACATCAATCGGGTTCACTTTCATATCAATTGTCTTCACCTGTAGCTTACTCTTTTCAAGTACATGTCGAATAAAATGATATCTTAGTTCTATATGCTTGGTTCTATTATGAAAGGCAGAGTTCTTTTCCAAGTGAATAACATTGTTGCTATCACAAAACAAAGTGAAAATAGGTTGCTTACACCGCAATTCTCCCAATAAACGTTGTAACTATATCATCTCCTTTGCTCTTTTGGTGAGAGCAATATATTCAGCCTCAGTAGAGGAGAGTGCAACCATCTATTGCAACTGTGAATCTCAACTAATTATAGCCCCAACAAATGTAAACACATAACCTGTTGTAGACCTCTGTTTGTCCAAGTTTTCAACCATATTGGAGTCAACATAATCTTGCAGCTGAGTATCTTGTCCTCCAAAACACAAAACATGATTTGAAGTACTTGTCAAGTACCATAATATCCACTGCCAAGCAATTGAAGGAATATTTTTCAAAGGGGCCTCTCGGGAACCCTTCAAGATAGCAAGGGGCCCATGTGGAGGGATGCTCCATTTGAAAAGCGATGACATTTTTGCAAACGATCCTGTCATCAAGAAATCCTTTTGAGAGATTCTTTATCGTCAAGGAATCCGATAAAAAGAATGGCCTTCTTGAAGGCGAGTTTTCCAATTCTTTTCGTTAAAAATTCGATTTCAAAAGAAAATATTGCTAAGGGGATCCTTATCGAAGGATGCAATTTTTGAAAAATGCAAAAATTTCCATCAAGGGATTCATTGGCCACTAAATACACCTTATTGAAAATCATAGAAGTAGGAGCCCCCCTTAGGATGGTCCGTGTGAACTAAAGGAGAACGTGACATCATAAGGACAGAGGAGATGCAGAGATGTTGTGGCCCATGATACATGACGCGATGTAGATGTTGAAATGTTGTTGTGCACACGAGCGACAACACATAGGCACCACAACATCAAGAAGTAAGCAAAGAAGAAAGAAAGAAAAATAAAGAAAAATAAGCAAAGATGAAATCAAGAGACAGGGGGATCTGGGAGTTTGGGGTTAGATCAATTCTTATAGGTAACCCGTGATATATGTGTAAGGGTGATCCCACAATAGTGGTTTACAATTTTTGGCTAAACTGGACACTGATTTTTTTTTTAAAACTAAATCTTCACATTTAGGCACCTATAGCGGTTAAATTGTGAGGAATTTGAAGATGATGCAAACTAGAGTCTTGTCACATTTTGTCTATAGATTCTAAAAATATTTTTTTCAAAATTTTTTGGAATCAGATTGCACTTCTTTTCCATCTCCCGAAACTAGTTTTTTCAAAAACAACATTTTTAAAAAGTGCTATATCGTATAACGATAACTTTTTTTCCTTGAAAGATAAAATTCTAATTCTTTCAATTTAGATTTGTAACTCCGATATCTAGTGCTTCCACTTGGTTAGATAGTTTTTATTGAATATTTTTCTTTAATCAAGTTTCAAAGTCAAATAAATTACAATTTAGACATAGGCAAACCGTATAACCTGTAAATTTTTTTGTATGTATCAAAATTCAATTTTTTTTGTTGGATCAAGGACTCCAATATTTGGTGCACTCATATTTTTCAATTTATTTTTTTGATAATCTTCTATTTTTCCACATGTGCAGAACAAAGAGTTTTGTTTTCGGTGAAAAACCTATATTTAATAAAACTTAAAAAACAAATAAATAATATAATCAAAACATATTAAAATTATATTCGTTGGATAGCTCATTTTGAGGGAAACCTGATACCAGTTGGTTTTCTGAGATCTCCTCCATTTTCATTCTCAAATCGAGCTTCGAAGTGCAAAATTCTAAACAATTTTGGTGCTTGAGAAGATGTGGGTGAAAATGAGGGGGTTTGGTTGAACCATTGTTCGGTTGAGCATAAATTAAATGTTCAGTCGAATGGGGGTTCAACCGAACTATTGTTCGACCGAACCCATTTAACATATAATAAAAAAATAGATTCAAATGGGGTTCGGTCGAATGTGCTAATCATGTTCGGTCGAACCCCCTCTATTAAAAATTAATATTTAATATTAAAATAAATATAAATTATATTATTTTTAAATTATAATAAATAATATACTTATTATTGCAATATATTTTAATAATTATATTATTATTATAATATATAACTATTATTATAATATTAAAAGTATATAATTAAAAACTATATATATTATTATTATAATATTAAAAGTATATAGTTAAAAACTATATATTAATTTTTTCTAATCATGGCTTTTCAAATCTTGGATTTTCAAGCTCAGCACGAGTGTCATGAAAAAACTCTCCTCAGGTAGGATAATGAGAAGCTTCGCTTGGAGAACATGGCAATTAAAGAAGACATGAGAAATCCCATATGCACCAACTACAAAGCACCTGTTGTTATTGCAGAAGTCAGTCTTCAAGAGCAACAACTGCGTATTGAGAATATTCGGTTGAAAGACGAGGTCTATTTGCATAGCCTAACTAATTTGATGATCTGTATATTCCAAATTTTTGTATTCTCAAAATGTAAACTATGGTTAAAAGGATTATGAGTCACTCCTTTTTTAGTTGTTCCTATTCTGATTCTAATGTATTTACAACCCTATGAACCTCCTAGATTTTATTTTCTCTAGAAATCTTTTTAGTGTAGTGATTTTCCCACAATGATGAAATTGCTTCATATCATATACTGTATAAGATTTAGAGACCCAGAAGGTTATTTTATTCTGATGCTTTAAATCACCTAAGCAATGAAGTTGAAGATTTGTTAGCTTTGTGCTTATGGGTATTCTTTAACTATTCTTATGTTTTTTTTAATGGTCCTACATGGATTTTTTTAGTTGGAGAGAATGGCAAGTATGGCTGGAAAATTTTACGAAAGGCCCATATCATTGACTTGAGAGAGAGATATGGAGGGAGTGGGAGAGA
>VDFB02144844.1:0-12328 GCA_007258455.2 Sequoia sempervirens
AAAGCATGCTATTCCATCATGCTTTCTTTGTTATGAATTAGTTTAATTGTTTACAGATATTTTGGGTTCATTTTAGTTTCATTTTTTATCCTGTAGAATCATTAGCCTGATCTGTTTTGTTCTTTAATTAAACGAGTATATTATTACAAGAAATGTCTGTGTCTCAAGATTAGATGTTATTATCTTTCTAGCGGAATCATTGTAACTTTTCTTGTTAGTTCTGGAGGTTGAGATTTAATATCTACATGGCATAAAATTATGACTCTAAACCCAAATTCCTTATATAATAATATATGTAAAATGTAGTTTTAAATTTCCGGTTTTAACATTGCAGAAAATTTGGTCCTCTTTTGTTCATTTTCATTTCATTTGTGTGCAACACATGTAATTGATTAACAGTTCATTGTTTTCAAAGTTCTATGCACCTTTTGAATGCCTTCTTTTTCCACTTGTTATGACATTCTGCAAATAGTCAGAATTTGAGAGTTTACCATCCCATACAGAGTCTGCTGATGCCTCTATAACTGATTTAACTCTTTCAATTGAGATTACTGTTTTCGTTCTAATGCCTCTCAACTAACTGAGAAACATGTGTTCGCAGCTACTGTTGTTTGCTGATTTTAATTACATTAGTTTCTTTAATCAGATTAAAAGCATCCTATTTTGTTTTGTAGGCGGTACGTGTGCGAATGTTGGAAGAGTTGTCTAGTGGAAAAGACACACTTAATGGAATAAACTCATCTTTACTTGATGGATCTGAGCAAAGTAGTGACGAAGATACCAAATTTACTGAAGCAACATAACTGTATCATATGCATGTACTTATATTAATCAAAGATCATTCTTATGTTCGGTGTGCACTTTGAAAAATCACCTCAATGATGTAATCATTTTTTGGTGTGAGTTTGCATTTGGAATATCATACGACGTGTTAAAAGTAATTATATCTTTATTGTAGGGATAATTCTTTTCTAATCCATTAATAGTAATTACATGAAAGGACAGTGTCACAAACATAATTTGGAGCTACAATAACATCTGAGGACCATGCACATGTAATGTTATAGGGATGGGACTGGTTTCAATATTTTTGAATATCAAATTCTACTCAATAAAAATGGTGTAATCAAAGTACCATTTAAAAAACATATATACGATAAATTTGAATGAATTATTTTGTCATACAATTCACAAATTCTATTTTTGGAGTTGTTTATTATTAATGAAATAATATTAATATGAAATGAATAACCTCTTGACATAAAATATATCCATACAAATATAGAATAATTGATTTTTTTGGTAAATATCATATTGTGAATGATTAGTTGATTTTTTTAATTAGGGTACATTCCATCGAGTTTCTAGTCTAATGACTGTAAAAATTACTTTCATAAGTTTTGGTCAAGCATTCATTACTTGATAGAAGAAATTTGGTGTTTGAGGACTTCATCACCACTCCATTAGATGCTCCTTGAGATGGAAAATTAATAATTCTTTTTTATCTCATGGAAAAGGAGTGTTTTTATGGAGTTCCAAAAGTAAAACCTAATGACTTTACGGTATATCAAAATTAGGCAACAATGGTCAGGAGACAACTCCCATCTTCCTTGTCCAAAGTCAACTCTGATTGCCTCTATATTTTATTAAATTCAATGTTGCCTTGATATTATCGATGGGGGTGTAGTTTAGGGCTCACATATAAACCTAACAAGCAAATCAAAATTATGGGCTTGTAAAAAGTATTACAAGCATAAATAAAGCAATTGTAACTCGTTTATGCTTGGAATGTTGTAAGAATTATTTTTAATCAGTTTTGTAATTTGTTTTGATTTCTTAGGATTAAGAGCCAAGAATTAAGGATAAATTATTGACCTCTTTAGACTAAGAACTAAAGATTAAGGGATCTAGATTTCATTCTTTTAAAGTGTCAAATCTTATGTTCAGCAAAATTTGGTTTGTTGTGAAATCTTTATAAACTATACAACTTTACAATAGATTAAAAGAATTAAAAAATATATTAATTATTAAATGTTAAGCTAACCATAATCTAAAAATTCAAATAATTATGATATAATAACTTCAGGATTTTAGTTATATTTATGTGTTCAATTGAAATACATGAATATTATAGATTTCAATATCAATGCTGAATTACAATAATGTCACAAAAATTGAAAACAAAGTGCTTTACATGATTTATACATGGGGTGGAAAGGATGGTTCGTTAATCATTAAGCTAATCTTTACTTGAAGGGAAGGATGACTTATTTAAAGTCATTAGAATGTTGGGAAAAACAATTCTTTATAGCGTTAGTGGTCTACGGGCAAAAGTTTTTGGGAAAAAAGAATGAGCTAGCTTAATGGTGAAGGTGTGTACTAACTATGTAAAGGTCACATGATTAAATGAGATGGGGAGGGTAGTATATTTTGTTGAACAATATTTTAATGTGATGTTGAAGGTATATATATTGTTGGAAATGTTTATGTTTTACAAATTGTATATATTAATTTGTGTTTTAATTGAAATTGTCAAGTGCATTAAGTAATATTCACCAAAGAATACTGAGTAAGTTGGTCTTGATATAAAGTTGGTTATAAGCATTTTTAATAAAATAAATAATATTACTAAATAAAAAAATTAATCCTAACTATATTAACTAAATTATAATTATATTTGTTAAAAGGATAAGTTTGTCACATCCCCATGGAAGGTAGAAGCAGTTGAGGAGAGACAAGAGCATTTGGACACTACGGTAGAGAGGGGTCACCTGTAACTGTTAATGTGGACAGGTATAAGTTGGCTGTAGGTATGGACATCAATCAACACATAAAGTTATTTGATCGAGGCTGGTGAGAAAAAGGGGCAGTATGGACATCCATTAGAACATGTGGATAGAGGAAAAAATTGTTAGATGAAAAAAGGGAAGAGTTGCAAGTGCCCTAGTAGACATGCTTCCAAAATGTGGAAGCATGAAGGGCTATGGAAACTACTTTTGATGAAAGCCCTCAAATAAATGTTTCTTGTGGAATACCATAATTGGAGGATGTGATGTCCCCTTCCTAGTCGGCTTACATGGATATATGGTTAGCCTATTATTTCGATCCTAGCCGGTGTGCAGAAGATCATTGAAGCCCGACCCGGCGTTGGGAGTATCCCTCTTGCGGTTGTTTGATTTGGGCCGGAAGAATCCTTTCAGAGAGGTTTTTCAGAGACTTGCTATTTTTAGAAGTCAGACAGGCGGAAGCTGCTATTTTGGGAAGGGCACTTGGTTCTGTTAGCTCAGAATCGACCCAGTTCATCAATTTGATGGTCAGATGGAGAAAATAATGGGTATTTAATGATTTATTAAATAATTAATATTTTGACTTTATATTATAAAGTCACTTTATTAATGTATTTAAATATTAATGATAATGGCGTATTATAAAGTATTTTTAATACTTTATAATAAAGTGAAATAATTAATATAATGAATAAGTATTTATTCATTAATGATGGGGGTGCCAATTATTAATTATTTTCCTCCTAAGTCAAAAAGGCGAATTTAATCATTATTTAAATGATTATTAAAAAAGGATGTTCGGGTCGAATTTCTCAAGAAGGGTATATATTCACTGCCAAGACAAATCAAACACTGATGTCACGATTATTCAATTTGTCTTATTTTGCTCTGAGCATTGAAGTTTGCAAACCTAGGGTTTCAGCAGACGTTTGATTTTGAAGAACGATACCTCTTCAAGATCTGGCATACTGAGGCTGTGAAATACCAGTTGAAGATTGTCGTACTTGGTGACTTCATACAAAGGTTGCAATTGAGCTTATTGATTCGATTCAGGGAAGGAATTACAGAGTTTATTCATCAGTTGTTTAAGGCGACTTATCAAAGACCATTTATCAGAGATCTGGCACTTAGGGTCTTGAGGCCGTACTACATTTGTTGTTGCTGCTGGGCCGTACATTTCTGTACCAGCAAGGCCGTACCATCTTCCACAGGAAACCACGCCTCAGTCTTCAGCTTCTATCATTTGGATCTTGTGCGCCTAGGGTTATTGAAGCTTCTGCATCGTTTCCAGAGTCTGTAGATTGATCTTTCATTCAGCCGTACCATTCATCATTGTTTTCTGGCACCTGCAAGTCTTCAGGTTCTTTTCAAATAAAATATTGTTTTGTTCTTCTGAGATCGATTTCATTTGTTAGATGAGTTCTAGGAAGCAATAAATACATGCGCCTTTACCTTCTGAGCAATATTGATGCATATTTGTTGTCCATTTATTTATTATGAATTTTTAAAGCATTTTAGAGCAAAATCGCAGTTTTCTTGTTTATTGCAAAAATCATCAAAAACACAAAAAAATACAAAACAAACAAAAATCAATGATTTCAGTTAAGGTTTTGGGTTGAGAGACACCTGGTCTCTCCACGGAGGATATCACAAAAATTGATTGGTTAAAAAGGTTTAGAAATTTTCAAGCAAACATTATTAGTAGGTGTAAAGCTTGACTCCACCTTCATTGGCATCCTCGTGCTTGTGTTGAAATGAGTTGGGGAACACGTTATGTACACCCATTGAAGTAGAAAGGATAGAAGAATTTCATGAGGCAAAGGGAAGAGTATAATATGACAAAGGGGGGAATTTCTTTTGAGTTTTTTGTTTTCATTTTGATGAATGAAAGATGGATTATGGAGTGTGATCCGAAACGTTAATAGATCATGGAGTGTGGTCTAAAACGTTATGCAAAATCACACCCAAAAATTGATGTAAATGAACGATATGAATTGTGAAAAATTGATATCATTTGTAACACCCCTCCATTTTGTTCTTTTGATCAAGCAATGTTTGTTATATTTATGTTTTGCTTTATCAGCACGTTGGTTGTAAACTTGATTTCTTTGACCGCAAATTGTTAAGCGATGTAAACACTACGTTTTGATGTGATGGTACTTTAATCAGATGATATTATTAATTCATGTTGTGGATTGAATTATTATGTATGTGAATTATTGATGCTTTATGCTTTGATTATACCATTGATGATTAGATGCGTCAGTTAGCGATATTGTATTGGTGAAGGGGACGGGGTCACATCACTCGCACGCGAGTGCCCTGTGATTCTGCGATTTCCTCTTCACGGTGTGTTTTGATATTTATATATATATGTATGCATGTTCGACACTCGTGTTGTGTGCAGGATGCAGGTACAGGACAGTGACTCCACCTAATTCCACAGGTCTGAGCATGTCCTTTGTTCAACGGAAAACGATTGGGAGATAGTAGCTTGGTTTTCTGTGTCCGGACATCACCCTAACCATAGTGTGTCGTCGGGTTGTCAGTTGGGATATGTTATCCTCCTTGTCGTCTCGTCTCTCCTTGCATGCGTGATTAATTTCCTAGTGAAATGGTGCTTGCTTTATTTAATTTTATTGTCAAAATGTTTGAGTGCTTATTATTTAATTAGTTAATTTAAATTCAATCAATAAATTAATCTAATCATGCATTAGATTTAATTCGCCGAGAGTAACCTAATGGCAGCACGACCACTATAGGACCCCAGCACAAGTAACTGTCTTAGCAAAAAGAAATGATTCATATTCTTCATCTGACGGTGAAGATGAAAGTGGAAGACGAAGCACCATCATGGTCATCGCTGGAGGTGGACAGTAGTTTGGCAGGCAGCAGCTGGTTGGTAGGCATCGGTTGCCATTCTGTAACCGATGAGAACTGAAAAGTCATGCGATGGCAGTGTATGAAAATAAGTTCATATTTGAAGAAAGTTTGAAGATGTCTTGTCATTATCCTCGCCTTTTCTTTTCTACGCAGGTTTCATTTCTTTGCTGCTGTTTACAATTAGTTTTCACAAAAAAATGTTTATACTTGGTGAGTTCGTAAGTTTTCTCAACTGCACTTTTGTAGAGCCTGTGGGCAGTGATGGCAGCGGAGGGCATCTCATTCTTCATGCCAACAATGGCAACGATTTCGAGCACCCAGAGCGAATCGTTGCTCAGAGCGAATCGTTGCTTTGACCGAAAAGGAAAATGCTTACAATGCCAGTCTTTTCACAGGGCCGCCGCGCTACGATTATGTCTACTGCGGATTGTCTTTGTATGGAGATCTGAGCCCGCGAAGAGTAAGGGAGTGGATGGCTTATCATGCTAAATTCTTTGGGGAGTGATTGCATTTTGTTTTTCATGACGCAGGAGGCGTGCACGAGGAGGTTAGGAAAGTGTTGGAGCCATGGAGGGTGGTACATGCACGAGCTATCGTTGCCATATATATGAATGACACACACAATTTATTTATATGTTTCCTCTGCCTTCTAATTTGCAGTATTTTGAAGTCGAATAATTCCCTGCTTTCTTAGACAGGAAGCAAACGATGCAAACAATTTCCATCTACTGATCTACAACGGTAAAGATCGACTTCGTGCAACAGCGCATTACAACATTCCAAACCCTCAGACAATCTTTAAGCAGGGCATTACTATCTTGAAATTAATTTGCAGAGTGGTTAGAGGAGCCATGGCTGGATATGGCATATCGGCGTTCAATGCCGAGGAATCGACAGGCGAAAGTTTAATGATAGTGACGAACACTCCTGCAACTGGCTTAGCTTTTACTAATTGTGCGTATTGCTCAAGAGTTGATTACAGAAAATTTTATGTTCAAAATCTCCATGGTTCTTACCTTGCAATATCCTTTAGATTTCGGTACAATCGTACAATTTCTGTTTTCAGTTTAAAACGATTGCTTTCGTAAATTCATTTTTTGAATTTAATTTGTATAGTATTTTTGTGTTGGTTGGCTTTACATCTACCACAAAACGGCTCGCCCGCCTGGTCTGTAGTTCCATATGTTGCGTGCATTACTACCGGGCGAAAATGCTCCTCCCATTACGGTTGATGGATGTCCATACCTGATTCAAAGCTCTCATTACGACTCAGGCACAGGAGATGTTGGTGAAGGTTCTTAGAATTTGGCACTGGACCTGCGATAGCGTTTCTATGAGACAACAGGGCAAGAATACTTGGCAAAGACTGCAAAGTTTGGATTACATATGCCTACGCCCTTTGCCTATGCTTAGATTCTAGATTTCTTTCACAAATCCATTTTGTGTATATCTTCAATACTGTCGATTCAAATTCTACAGTAACATTTTGGTTTCTTTGTGTTTCCGGTTACGATCTCAAATTGCAATTACAAATTTGCAGAGCTCCAAAATACAATGTCTCATTTTTTTTGGGGGTTAAAATGGAACATTGAAATCACCGTGTTTTAATCAACTTTCTGTCATCCATAACAATTAAACGACTTAATAATTAGAAATTGACGCCAACAGTAATTTTGAAAAGTCAGGCAAATTAACACATCTTTCAAAAATATCGGTAAAGTTCATTAAATATTATAAAATTTCCGGTTTTTGGATGCAATCAAGGAAGTGATGATTTTTAAAATGCCACATTTGAATTCTTTTGTAGAATAAATCGTATTTTCCTAAAGTTTTGTACAATTTTGAAACAAGTGGATTGACTAGATGTGATGCTACGGTTGGAGGATATATACAAAATAGGTTCGATGAGAAGGTGTTAAAAGCAAATTAAATTCATGGGTTTAACCCCTACCAACATTAAGTTTAACCCATGAATTTCAATTGCAATCTCTAAATGTTGTTATTGTTTTCTAATTCAACATGAATTGTAAAGAGTATTATATTATTGTCTTTTCCCTTCCTAAAAATAGTAAATGTGGTAGCAATCTCTTTACAATGTATGTATTATACCATATAACATTTAAGATTCTTATGAATGGGTCATAGATTTAGAATAGACCTATTAAATACCATATGGGTTAAGTTAGTTAAGTTCAAATGGTTAGTTGTATTAATTAATTTTATAATAAATAATAATTAAATTGTAAATGTAATATTTAAATTTATAAATTTATGAGTAATAATTGTGATGGTAGATTTTGTGAATTGTAAAGTTGAAAAGGTTAGAAGATTTTAAAAAATTGATTTGTAAAATATGTAAATGATAAAAAGATCAAGTTTTATAAAAGGCTTAATTCACATAAATGGATCATTATTGTAGTTAAAGTAGGTTGGTGGAAAAATGGAGGATAGAAGATAGAAAACTATTGAGAAGAATAAAAAAGAGAAATTGAAGAAATGATACAATCCGTACAAAAAAGTTTGTTGATTGACACTAATTTGGAATAAGAGATGTCCAATAAAACTTAAAAAGTGTAAATTTTGGGGGTTCTATTAGGCATCAAGAATTATAGATGAGAACAAATGAGTGAATCTAAGGCACTTCAAGATTCAGACTAAAATTTAGAGTTCAATTAGGGTTAGTGTTTACTTAGGGTTAGATTTAAAGTTCAATTACTGTTCAATTTGGATTAGGGTTAGGGTAAGGGTATAATTAGGGTTACAAATTCAATAAGGGTTCAATTAGGGTCAATCTTAAGGTTAGGGTTGGGGTTAAAGTTCAATTAGGGTAAGAAGTAGTGTTAGGGTTAGGATTAGGGTTCAATTAGAGTTACAATTTAACTAAAATTAAGGTTATAGATAGCATCAAGATTAGGATTAGGGTTAAGGTTAGAGATAGAATTATGATTGGGTTAGGGTTAGGGATAGGGTTAGTATTAAGGTTAGGGTTAGGGTTAGAAATAGAGTTCAAGTTTAGGTTAGTGATAGAAATAGAATTAGGATTAGGGTTGTGGTTTGTGTTCAAATTAGGCTTGGGCTTAGGCTTAGGCTTAGAGATAGTGTAAGGGTTAGGGTTAGGGTTAGGGTTAAAGATAAAATTAGAATTAGGGTTACAATTAGGGTTAGAAATAGAATTATGATTAGTGTTGCAATTAGTGTTAGGGTTAGGGTTAGAGATAAAATTAGGATTAGGATTGAGGTTGGTGTTGGGTTAGAGATAGTGTAAGGATTAGGGTTAGGGTTAGGGTTAAAGATAAAATTACAATTAGGGTTAGAAATAGACTTACGATTAGTGTTGCAATTAGTGTTAGGGTTAGGGTTAGAGATAGAATTAGGATTAGGATTGAGGTTGGTGTTGGGTTAGAGATAGTGTAAGGATTAGGGTTATGGTTAGGGTTAAAGATAAAATTACAATTAGGGTTAGAAATAGAATTAGGATTAGTGTTGCAATTAGTGTTAGGGTTAGGGTTAGAGATATAATTAGGATTAGGATTAGGATCGGATTTGGTGTTTATGTTAGGATTATGATTACGATTAGGCTTAGGGTTAGGGTTATAGATAGGGTTAGGATTAGGGTTAGTGTTAGGGTTAGAGATAGAATTAGGATCAGGGTTAGAAATAGAATTAGGATTTAGGTACAAATTAGTGCTAATATCAGGGTTAGGGTTAGGTATAAAAATAAAATTAGGATTAGGGTTGGGGTTAACATTACAAAAATGGCTACGATTAGGGTGATGGTTAGAGATAGGGTAAATATTAGGGTAATTGTTAGGGCTAGAGATAGAATTAGGTTTAGGGTGGAGGTTTTTCTTATGATTAGGTTTAGGGTTAGGGTTTTGGTTAGAGATAGAGTGAAGATTAGGGTTAGGGTTAGGGTTAGAGATAGAATTAGGATTAGGATTTAGGGTTTTGTGAGGGGAGAAATGCCTTTCAAAGTTAGGGCTAGAGTTCAATTAGAGTTTTAAGGTTATGGCACAATTAGGGTTAGGGTTCAAATACACTTAAGATAGTTTAATTAGGGTTAAGGTTAGGGTTAGGTTATGATGGAGCCAACATTAAATTAATTAGGGTTAGGGTTAGGATTGGGATTAGGGTTAGTGTTAGGATTAGGGTTAGGGTTCAAATACACTTAATATAGTTTAATTAGGGTTAAGGTTAGGGTTAGGTTATGATGGAGCCAACATTAAATTAATTAGGGTTAGGGTTAGGATTGGGATTAGGGTTAGTGTTAGAATTAGGGTTAGTGTTAGGGTTAGAGATAGAATTAGGATTAGGATTAGAAATAGAATTAGGATCAAGGTTCGAGTTAGTGCTAATATTAGGGTTAGGGTTAGGCATAAAGATAAAATTAGGATTAGGGTTGGGATTAGCATTACAAAAAGGGTTACGATTAGGGTGATGGTTAGAGATAGGGTTAAGGTTAGGGTTAGAGATAGAATTAGGTTTAGGGATTAGGTTTAGGGTTAGGGTTTTGGCTAGAGAGAGTGAAGATTAGGGTTAGGTTGCAATTAGAGATAGAATTAGGGTTAGGGTTAGGATTAGTTGGGGTTAGATTAGAGATACAACCAACATTAGGGTTAGGGTTAGGGTTAGAGATAGAATTAAGATTAGGATTGAGGTTTCTGTGAGGGGAGCAATGTCTTTCAAAGTTAGGGCTAGAATTCAATTAGAGTTAGGGTTATGGCACAATTAGGTTAGGGTTCAAATAGACTTAATATGGTTTAATAAGGTTAAGGTTAGAGTTAGGGCTATGATGGAGTCAACATTAAATTAATTAGGGTTAGGTTTAGGATTGGGATTAGGGTTAGGGTTAGAGATAGAATTAGGATTAGGTTTAGTATTAAGGTAGGGGTTAGGGTTAGGATTAGGGTTCAGGTTCAAGTTAGTGATAGAAAGAGAATTAGGATTAGGGTTGTGGTGTGTGTTCAGATTAGGCTTAGGCTTGGGCTTAGGCTTAGAGATAGTGTAAGGATTAGGTTTAAGGTTAGGGTTAAAAATAAACTTAGAATTAGGGTTACAATTAGGGTTAGAAATAGAATTAGGATTAGTGTTGCAATTAGTGTTAGGGTTAGGGTTAGGGCTAGAGATAGAATTAGGATTAGGATTTCCTGATTCATGTTTATATTAGGATTATGATTATGATTAGGTTTAGATTTAGGGTTATAGATAAAGTTAGGATTAGGGTTAGGGTTAGAGATAGAATTAGGATTAGGGTTAGAAATAGAATTAGGATTAGGGTTCAGGTTAGTGCTAATATTAGGGTTAGGGTTAGGCATAAAGATAAAATTAGGATTAGGGTTGGGGTTAGCATTACAAATAGGGTTATGATTAGGGTGATGGTTAGAGATAGGGTAAAGATTAGGGTAAGTGTTAGGGTTAGAGATTGAATTAGGCTTAGGGTTGAGGTTTTCGTTATGATTAGGTTTAGGTTTAGGGTTTTGGTTAGAGATAAAGTGAAGATTAGGGTTAGGTTACAATTAGAGATATAATTAGGTTTGGGGTTAGGTTAGAGATAGGGCCAAGATTAGGGTTAGGGTTAGGGTTAGAGATAGAATTGGGATTAGGATTGAGGGTTTTGTGAGGGGAGAAATGCCTTTCAAAGTTAGGGATAGAGTTCAATTAGAATTAGGCTTATGGCACAATTAGGTTTAGGGTTCAAATACACTTAAGATAGTTTAAGTAGGGTTAAGGTTAGGGTTAGGGTTATGATGGAGCCAACATTAAATTAATTAAAGTTAGGGTTAGGATTGAGATTGTGGTTATGGTTAGAGATATAATTAAGATTAGGGTTGGGTGAGCATTAGGATTAAGGTTAGGGTTAGGGTTAGAGATAGGGTCAAGATTAGGGTTAGGTTTAGGAATAAAATTAGGATTAGGATTAGGGTTTGAGTAAGGATTAGGGTTAGGGTTAGAGATAGGGTCAGGATAAGGTTTAAGATTAGAGATTGAATTAGGATTAGTGTTAGGTTTACAGTTAGAGATAGGGTTAGGATTAGGGTTATGGTTTTTGTTAGGATTAGAGTTAGGTTTGAAGTTTTTGTTATGATTGGGTTTAGGGTTAGGGTTTTGGTTAACCCTAAATCTAATGCTAACCTTGACCATGATATAAACTTTAACCCTAATGCTAACCCTAACTGTGATATAAATTGTAACCCTAAATTTTAACCCTAATCATAACCCTAATTATATTAATTTATTCAATGTATAACACTAAACCTTAACACTAAAACCTAACACTAATGATAATCCTAATCATAAGTCTAAACCCTAACCCTCACCATAATCATAATCGTAAACCAAATCCTAACCCTAATGCTAATCTTAACCTTAATCCTAAGATTGACCTAACCCTAACCCAAACCATAGCCCTGACCAAATATAATTCATTACCCTACCCCTAATTATAACTCCAATCCAAACCTTAATAGTAATTCCAACCCTACCCTTAACACTGACCAGAGCCTTATTCCTAACCTAAAACCTATTATAATTATAATCCAAACCTTAACCTTAATCATAATTCTACCCCTAACCCTAACATAATTCTCACACTAACTATGATCATAAACCCAACCTTAACACTAAATGCTAACCCTAATCATAATAATAAATCTAAACCA
>VDFB02144846.1:0-25783 GCA_007258455.2 Sequoia sempervirens
GAGAGACCTAAGAGAGGGAGAGGGGGTAGGAGGGAGAGACTTGAGATAGAGTGACTGAGTGAGTGAGAGAGAGATACCTGAGAGAGGGAGTGGTGCTAGGAGGAAGAGCCTTGATAGAGAGGGAGGGAGGGAGTGGGAGAGAGATAAAGGGATATAGGGTTAAGGGTTTAGGGTTATGGGTAGAGGGGAGAGAGATAGAGGGAGTCAATGAGAGAGAGAGGGAGGGAATGGGAGAGAGATAGAGAGTGGAGGGTTAATGGTAGAGGGTAGAAGGTAGAGGGTTAAGGGTGGAGGGTAGGGAGATAAGAGTGAGTGAGTGAGTGAGAGAGAGAGACCTAAGAGAGGGAGAGGGGGTAGAAGGGTGAGACTTGAGAGAGAGAGGGAAAGAGTGGGAGAGATATAAGGGGTAGAGGGTTAAATGCAGAGGGTAGATGGTTTAAGGGTTTAGAGTTTAACGGTTAAGGATTTAGGGTAGAGGGGAGAGAGATAGAGGGAGTGAGAGAGAGAGAGAGACCTGAGAGAGGGAGAGGGGGTAGGAGGTGGAGACTTGAGAGAGAGAGGGTAGAGGGTTTAAGGGTTAATGGTTTAGAGTTTAGGGTTATGGGTAGTGATGGAACTTCAAAATTTTATTCTCTGTGTTCTATTTTATCTTTCCTTGTATCTCTGGTCATCTATGGTGTTTTGGAAAAGCCTAAGGATGGGGTTTTACCTTCATCTTCATGTAAAACCCTAGTGTTCATCTTACACCTTGGATGGGATCTATTTGGCCATTACTTTTTGGGAAGGCTTTAAAACGACTTAAGCCCCATTGCTTCATCTAGGCTGGGCCCCCTTTTTTTATCATTTTATTTCCTTCGCCTGACTTTATTTTTCCTAAGTCTTTTGTTGGTCCCGTGTTCCCTCATTAAAACAACTTATGTCATTGTTTTTCGTCGGCCTAGTGATGTCCCCTTATTCCTTTAGGGGAGAGGGCCCAGTAGTTGTGTAGGCTAACTTTCTTAGCATGTAGCAATTGTCTGGAATATCATAGAACCTTTGGAAGTTTGACTCATCATGCAACTCACCACATCGGTGAATCTTTTGAGAAGTGTCTAAAATTTTACTTTTTAAAGGTTCGACCAAAACTTAATCATGGAACCCACAATAGTTGAACCAAAAAAATATCATTTTTTGTTTGTAGAATATGATATTTTTATTTAAATTAAAATTAATATACAACCTAACTAGACCAAATACTTATTGATAACGATAAATCTTTGATATCTCTACCTTTTATATTCAACACATATGGACTAATAGTTGAACACAAAAGATCTATTTGTTGTTATAAAAACAACATATAATTATTTAAAATACAACTTATATTGAACAAAAATGGACCAATAGTTGAACACTAAAACTTTTTGAAAATCCTTCACAGTTAACGGGAAAATACATGTTATTTATTGTTCTTAGCTTTTATATTTGTGATAGGACAAAATATTAATATAAAATTATCCAATGCTTGTACATTGCTACCCCAGTTGTTGTACACATAAGAACAATATTTTTTCACTATGATAACAATACTTGTTTAAATGAGTGTCTTATTTTATTAAATGAGTATTTTATTTTTTAAATGATATACTTATAGTGGAGAGTTGAGATATTTTATTTGAAACAAAAAAAATACTTATTTCACTTCTTCATGAATGTATTTATGTTTTTTTCATATAACATTTAGAGGTTCTCATGTGTTCAAGTATGGGTCCATTTTTTATCAACATTTGGTTTTGTCTTTATTTACATTTGAACTGTTTATTTACAATATATAGTATAAATATGTGGTAAGATTGGGTATTATCATCATGATTGAGTGCATGACTATTGGACCCTACACGACTACTAGGCCCTCTCCCCTAATAAATGTTTTTATTTTGCAGAGGGACAAGTTCACATGGTCGTAGATCAATCGTTGTGTGATCTTAGTCGTTCTCTGCCATCCCACGATGACCCCACCACACTATCTTTGTTGATCACGATATCACAAGCAAGCGCCATGTGTCTCATTCGGTGAAGCCGAAGGAATGATAAATACTTAGATGTGTCTTTAATACATTATGCTACGGGTTACTAAAGAAGTTATAAGATGCACGTGTTTTAAATCAAAAGAGATGTTATAATCTCGGTAGAAAGGTGCTCAATGGTTAATAACAAGGTTGGTGACTATGTTGAACGAATAGGATTGCCGATGGTTGAGATCTACGGTTGCCCGCCATCGCGTGATCAAAAGTTGCGACGTATTTATTGATTGCAATATTGCGGGTGGGTGCCACTTGGATCTCCTTAACAATGAGTAGTATGGTGGGGAAATGGCTACCTAGCCTACAAAAAGGCATGGGCATCCACATGGCTTATGCCTGCCGTACTTTCATTAAGGAGAGAGATAGAGGGAGTGAGTGAGTGATCCATTTACATATTATTCTTTTATTCTTCCTCAGTTAAATATTTAGTTACCCATTTACCATTAGCAGAAATGACCCAATAATTTAATAGAATGGACGATCAAATCATCCAAAAAATGTCTCATCTACTAGCAAAGATCACTCGTGCGCTACACGAATTGTTCCAACCATATTTGATGTAGATTTAAATTTTAGCCGTCGATCCTTCTGTTAGATCAAATCATCGAACGGTCATCTTCAAAACAAGCTGACACAATTGCCAATGTGGCAATAAGGGGCCCACCATACCATACGTTTCCAAGGAAGTCCACATGGCGGTCGCCCGCGATATTGCAATCAGTAAAGATCCTGCAACTTTGGATCACGCGATGGTGGGAAACCGTAGATCTTGAGCATTCATGATCTTGTTCCTTCAACACAGTCGCCAACATTATTATTAACCATCAAGCAAATTTTTCATCAAGATTATAACATATCCGCTAATTTAAAACATGTGCACCTCAAGAAAACTTTAGTAACCCGCCTTTTAATGTATTAAGGATGGATTAATTTACCATAGTATTTCCTTCATTCCATCAGCTTCATCAGATGAATACACGTGGTGCCTACCCGTGATATTGCGATCAGTAAAAACCTTGCAACTTTCAATCACGCAATGGTGAGCAACCGTTAAGATATGATGACAATTGATCGATGGTCAACCAAACTTATCACCTTTGGCCTCACCAGATATGAGATGTGGCAAACGTCCATGATATCGCGATCAACCAAAGCGGTGTGGTGGGGTCATCGCGGGATGGCGGGGAGCGGCTGAGATCAAACAATAGTTGATCAATGGTTGCGCGAACTTCATCCTTCTAAAAAATAAAAAATTTATTAAAAGGACAAAGGGACATCACTAGGTGGATGGTAAACAATGAAATAAGTTGTTTTTAAATGATGAAACACGGGGCCAACCAAGACTTAGGAAAATAAAACCCTGCAGAGGAAATAAAATATTAAAACAAAGGGACTCAACCTAGATGGAATGATAGGACATAAGTCATTTTAAAACCACTCAAAAAGTAACATCGAAATAGATCCCAACCAAGGCATAAAATAAACACAAGGGTTTTATATGAAAATAAAGCTAAAACCACCAACCCAAGGAAAATTCCAACACCATGAAAGACTAGTAACACCAGGCAGGGTAGGAATGGAACATAAGGAGCAAAAATATAAAGTTCCATCAGAGGGGAGAGAGATAGGAGGAGTGAGTGAGAGAGAGAGACCTGAGAGAGGGAGAGGGGGTAGGAGGGAGAGTCTTGAGAGAGAGAGAGGGAGTGGGAGAGAGATAGAGGGTAGAGTGGAGAGAGAGAGAGAGGGGGGAGTACTGGGAGAGAGATAGAGGGTTAGAGGGTTTAAGGGTTTATAGTTTAAGGGTTAAGGGTTTAAGGTTTAGGGTTAAGGGTAGAGGGTAGAGAGATAGAGAGAGTGATTGAGAGAGAGAGACCTGAGAGAGGGAGAGAGGGGTAGGAGGAGAGACTCTGAGAGAGAGAGCGTAGAGGGTAGAGGGTTTAAGGGTTAAGGGTTAGGGTTATGGGTAGAGGGGAGAGAGATAGAGGGATTCAGTGAGAGAGAGAGGGAGGGAGTGGGAGAGAGATAGAGAGTACATAGAGGGTTAAGGGTGAGGGTAGAGGGTTTTAAGGGTTAATGGTTTAGGGTTTAGGGCTAAGGGGAGAGATAGAGGGAGTGAGTGAGTGAGTGAGAGACCTAAGAGAGGGAGAGGGGGTAGGATATTGAAGATACTTGAGAGAGAGAGAGAGGAGGGAGTGGGAGAGAGATAGAGGGAGGGAGGGTTAAGGGTAGAGGGTAGATGGTTTAAGGGTTTAGGGTTAAGGTTGGAGGGGAGAGAGATAGATGGAGTGAGTGAGTGAGAGGAAGACCTGAGAGAGGGAGAAGGGGTAGGAGGGAGAGACTTGAGATAGAGTGAGTGAGTGAGTGAGTGAGAGACCTAAGAGAGGGAGTGGTGCTATGAGGGAGAGACTTGAGAGAGAGAGAGATAAAGGAAGGGATGGTTAAGGGTTTAGGTTTTATGGTTTAGGTTTAAGGGGAGATAGATATAGGGAGTGAGTGGGAGAGAGAGAGACCTAAGAGAGGGAGAGGGGGTAGGATATTCAAGATACTTGAGAGAGAGAGAGAGGGAGGGAGGGTTAAGGGTAGAGGGTAGATGGTTTAAGGGTTTAGGGTGGAGGGTGGAGGGGAGAGAGATAGAGGGAGTGAGTGAGTGAGTGAGTGAGAGAAAGACCCAAGAGAGGGAGAAGGGGTAGGAGGGAGAGACTTGAGATAGAGAGTGAGTGAGTGAGTGAGAGAGAGAGAGAGAGAGAGAGGGAGTGCTAGGAGGGAGAGACTTGAGAGAGAGAGAGAGATAAAGGAAGGGAGGGTTAAGGGCTGAGAGAGACCTAAGAGAGGGAGAGGGGGTAGGATGGAGAGACTTGAGAGAGAGAGAGAGAGGGAAGGAGTGGAAGAGAGATAGAGGGAGGGGGGGTTAAGGGTAGAGGGTAGATGGTTTAAGGGTTAAAGGTTTAGGGTTTTGGGTTAAGGGTAGAGGGAAGTGTTGGTTTTGTTTTACAATGTAACCAGGTTGGTCTTCTAATCTACCTATGGAATTTCCAATCCCAATCAAAGGCAGCTTGAAGGACTTGGACCAATTGACGAGGACTTTAAAAAAGCCTCCTACACTTCGGGCTCTACAAGACCCAGGAGGGTGATCCCTTAATGTTTTTACAACCTCTATACCAATACCATAAACAACATTAACAATAACAGATAATGTCATTTAATAGCTCAACATAATAGGATAATATCGAATAGAATATGCTATTCATTGGCATTATCAACTATTTGGAGCATGAGATAACTACAACACAATCCCAAGATAAAATAGGTCATTGATTTGCAATTTTTAGCAAGCTCTAGGTAAAGACAAACAAATACTGAATTATACAACTTAGATCAGTGCCATATATCCATTGTGGGAGCCAAATTCATAAGTATTCAAGGGTTTATGACAGATTTAACACATAACATATATGATCCCTAATAACATTGCATTGCAATCTCATAAATATGTATTATAACCCAATATTACTTATCAAATCCTTATACAAAACATATCCACCTATAATCCCATTTAAGCATTTTAATTAATTGCCCTTGTCAACAAATGATAGCAAGAAGGGATTGGTTTTGATGCGAGGAAACACCCTAGGGGAGGGATTAGTGTATAATTCTTCCAACATATCCTGATGGAACACTGGATCTTTTCTCATGCTTGGGAAACCTTTCACCAAAAGATGCCATGAATGCACCTTACCCAAAGTATTCTTTAGGACCTCCATGCATACAAACACAAGGATTGTCATTTATCATCTTGCAACAGTGGTACCTAAGATGATGGTACTACCCCTCCCTTGGACGTTGCTCTCTTCTTACAATTGGATACATCAGTCCTCCTTTTGATTTTATCAAAAAGATATGAAATTATTTCTAAGCAATGCCTTATTGGGTCGATGAGATCACCAAAAGTCTAGGACTTGTGAAATGAAGGTATATTATTGACACCTATCCCTTTTCTATTCACTTGTTAGGAATTAGTAATGACTATCCAAAGAGAAAATGAGATAATGGCAACAACCATTTATATTATTTATCTCACTGCAATCCATTTCATGGCTATAGTCATGTTGTCACCCAGTGTAGATTTATTTTTTCAAATTCATAGATAACATGAAGACAAATCTTTAGCCTTTAACGGTACTACTCTTATTCATGACTATGCTCTGTTCCCTTGAAGCACCATGATTTATGATGGTTTTTATGCTGAACATCTTCATTAAAACACCCCTATGCAAGTATATTCCTTCACTATTATAGCCTATTTCTGGAATGGATGATCAATGGTATGAAAAGGTAAAAATAAAACTGTGGTTTGCTTCCTTCACTACTTGTTGCTGATTGTTCATTGTTGTTCATATGCACTTGTACCATTGTAATGCTTGATGTCCTACATGAACGTGCATGGCTATCTTGTAGCATAAGCTCATAGTTGTTGTTCATATACACTTGTACTATGGCCTTGGCTTCCAAAATGAGACCTCTCCTGAATCATAACTGCTTAATTGTCATTTTTAACTTTTTGTTTCTTGTTTGCAATCATGATCAATGTTGGATCAATCATGATGACCAAAACCCCTACATGAAAGGTTATGAGCATAGCAATTGTATCTCGATCACATGATATGAGGGTTCCATTGCATTCATAAAACTCTTGTAATGACATTTTTTCAATAGGCATATTATCTGTGTCAACTAGAGTTGATGTTTCTTGAATGTCTTTTCCTTTTATGCCTTTCCTTAAAACATCATGCATTGAGTGTTATCTGGCAACTTGTTCACCTAATGTTTGATTGTGAAGGCCTTGAATAGAGCCTTGTGCAACTTTAGATTTTGTTTTTGTTGTTGTCCTTCATGAGACCATTGTATCATGCATTTTTGGTTGTCCTTATCAATGACAATGACCTTTACCTATTGCATTCACTTTCACCAGTACACCCATGAATAAATAATATCAATCCCCTTTTCATCTTGTAGCTCTTGCAAAGGTGTTATACTTGTACTTGCATCATGAACTTGATTCAACCATTTCTCTTCTTTTGTTATGTGTAATAAATACACATAGTCTCCTCATTTTATCTTTATTGGACAACCACCTGTCACATATGTGGGTGACCTAACAACTCACCTTACTATGTGATGTGTGACTGTCTAATAGGGTTATGGTGAGAGGGACTTGAAAAAAACTTGAAATGCTTCCTATGCATAATTTAACTTGATGCATCTATGAAGTCACTTCCTTTATAAATAGATCATGGATCTTCTTAAGAAGATTGAAGGACATATCAACACAGTATGTTGCATCTTTTGAATCTGTCCTTTCCTATCTTGTCTTATGTTCCTTTCCTATCCTGTATTATGTTACTAGTCTTTTATGGTATTGGGAAAATCCTAAGGTTGGGGTTTTTTCTTTGACTGAATCCCTCTATCTCTCTCCCCTCTACCTATAACCCTAAACCCTTAACCCTTAAACTCCAAACCCTTAAACCCTCTACCCTCTACCCTCTCTCTCTCTCTCTCTCAAGTCTCTCCCTCCTACCCACTCTCCCTCTCTTAGGTATTTATCTATCTCTCACTCACTCCTCTATGTGTCTCCCCTCTACCCCTAAACCCTGAACCTTAAACCTTAAACCCTTAACCCTTAAACTCTAAACCCTTAAATCCTCTACCCTCTACGTTTAACCCTCTACCTCATATCTTTCTCCCACTCCCTCCCTATTTCCCTCTCTCGCTCAAGTCTCACCCTCCTACCCCTTATGCCTCTCTCTCTCTCACTCTTATCTCCCTCCCCTCTACCCTTAACCCTCTACCTTCTACCCTCTACCCTTAACCCTCTACCTTTTACCCTCTACCCTCTACCCTCTCTCTCTCTCTCACTCACTCTCTATATCTCTCTTCCCTATACCCTTAACCCTAAACCTTAAACCCTTAACCGTTAAACTCTAAACCCTTAAACCCTTAACCCTTAAACTCTAAACCCTTAATATTACGTGTGTATTAAAACATTATAAAAGTATAAATTTTTGGAGTTCTATTAGGAATTGAATGATAAATGATGATGAATGGGAAAATCTAAGGAACTTTAATATTTTCAACTAAAAAGTTAGAGTTCAATTAGGATTAGTGTTCACTTAGGGTTAGGTTTAGGGTTCAATTAATGTTCAATTTGGGTTAGGATTGAGGATGAGGTTGGGGTTTAATTAAGGTTATGAATTCAATAAGAGTTCAAATAGGGTTAAGGTTAAGGGTAGGGTTGGGGTTAAGGTTCAATTAGGATAAGAATTAGAGTTAGGGTTAGGATTAGAGTTCAAATGTAGTTCAAAGTTAGGGTTATGGTACAATTAGGACTATTGTTCAATAAATGTTCAATTAGGGTTAATACTTAATTAAGGTTAGTTTTAAAGTTCAATTAGGGTTTGGGTTAGGGTTGGGATTATGAATCAAGTAGGTTTGGGTTAGGGTTTGATTAGATTTAGGTTTAGGGTTTAGTTAGAGTTAGGGTTAGGGTTAGGGGTAGAATTCAATTATGCTTAGTGGTCAATTATAATTAGATTTAGTGTTCAATTAGGGTAAGGGTTAGAGTCCAAATAGGGTTAGGGTTTAACTAGGGTTAGGATTAGAATAGAATAAAGTTTTATGTTTAATTATGATATCTAGAATTTAGTATAATTTTAGAAAATGAAATGATTTGGACACAAAAAAAATAGAAAAGTTGATTTTATATAGATCTTATTTCTTAATTTATTCTAAAATTCCTAATTAATAATTATTTAATTAATTTAAAATTAATATTTAATTTAATTTTATTAGTTAATTAAGTAAAATAAATATATAATAAATATTTTATGGATTTTAAAAATTAGAATTTGGATTTAATTTTATTTGTAATGTATCAGTAAAATTTTAGATTGAAATACTTATTTATTTTAAAATATTTATTATTGTCATTGAATCTATAAACTAGTGAAATTAATAAATATATAACCTAATAATATGTTATTAGGATTAGGGTTAGTGTTAGTATTAAATTAGGGTTAGAATTATGGTTCAATTGTGTTAGGGTTTAATTAGGGTTAGTGCTCATTAAGGGTTAGGGTTT
This sequence comes from Sequoia sempervirens, assembly GCA_007258455.2. Classification (NCBI taxonomy): domain Eukaryota; kingdom Viridiplantae; phylum Streptophyta; class Pinopsida; order Cupressales; family Cupressaceae; genus Sequoia; species Sequoia sempervirens. Next base: position 9,199 of record VDFB02144846.1, read on the forward strand.
AAATATGATTCAATTGGGGTTAGGGTTAAATTAGGGCTAGGATTTAGATGGGCTTAGGATTAGGGTTATAAATAGTGTTTAATTAGTATGAGTTAAAAATAGGGTTCAATTAGGCTTAGGGTTAAAATTATGATTCAATTAGGGTTAGGGTTCAATTAAAGGTAGGATTATATTTCAATTAGGGTTAGGGTTTTGGTAAATTATAATTATCTCACATATATGAGTTTGGGGTTAGAGCTAGGATCTTGATTTAATTAAGCTCAGGCTTAAGGTTAAGGTTAGAATTTAATTAAGTTCAAGGTTAGGGTTAAGGTTAAGGTCGAGGTTTGATTAGGGTTATAATTAGAGTTAAGGTTGTCATGAGAACTATGGTTAGTGTTAAACTAAGGATTATGAATAGCATTATAATTATGGTTAGGGTTAGAATTATAATTAAGATTATAATTAGGGTTAGAATGAGAAGGGTTAGCATTATAATTATAGATGGAATTAGGGATGGGATTAGAATTAGGGTTAAGGTTAGGTTAGGTTTACCATTTAATTAGATTTGGGGTTCTAGGATAAATCTTGGGTTCAATGATAGGGTTAGGGTTGGGGTTAGAGTTAAAGTTCAATTACAAATAGGGTTAGGGTTCAATTAGGTTTAAGGTTAAGGTTAGATTAAGGTTATGATTCAATCTCAACAATAATTCTCACTCTAACTTTAACCCTAAACTTAATCGTAAAACTAACACTGACACTATTTTTAACACCAACCCTAACTAAATATATATCTAAACCTAACCTTAATTCTATAACTAAAAGTAATTCTAATCTTGTCTTTCATGTTGTGCTACAAATGTTACTAGCATATATATAATTAATTAATATATACAAAATACCCCTTCTCCCTCTCTTAGGTCTTTCTCTCACTCACTCCCTCTATCTCTCTCCACCCTTCCTTCCTTCCTCCCTCTCCACCCTTTCTCTCTCTCTCTCCATTATCTTCAATATCCACCCCCCTCCATTCTCTCTCTCCTCCCTCCTTCCACCTCCTCTCCTTCTCTCCCCCTCCTTCCATTCATTAACCATAAACCACAAACCATAAACCCTCTTTCCTCTACCCTCTCTCTCTCCTCAGGTCTCCCTCCTACCTCTCCCTCTCGGTCTCTTTCTCTCAATCCTCTCTCTATCTCTCCTTTGCCATGAGCCTAGGCCTTAGGCCATGGGCCTCTGCCCATCTCTGTCTCTCCTGGTGCTCCCCTCCCTCACCCTTTTCCACCATCCTCCACCCCTCCCCTCTCTCAAGACCCTCCACCCCCTCTCCCTCTCTCAAGTCTCTCTCTCTCTCACTCACTCCCTCTATCTCTCTCCCCTTTGATGGAACTTTATATTTTTTCTCCTTATGTTCCATTCCTACCCTACCTGGTGTTACTGGTCTTTCATGGTGTTGAAATTTTCCTTGGGTTGGTGGTTTTAGATTTATTTTCATATAAAACCCTTGTGTTTATTTTACGCCTTGGTTGGGATCTATTTCGATGTTACTTTTTGAGGGGTTTTTAAATGACTTATGTCCTATCATTCCATCTAGGCTGAGTCCCTTTGTTTTAATATTTTATTTCCTCTGTAGGGTTTTATTTTCCTAAGTCTTGGTTGGCCTCGTGTTTCATCATTTAAAAAAAATTATGTCATTGTTTACCATCTGCCTAGTGATGTCCCCTTGTCCTTTTAATAAATGTTTTGTTTTGCAGAAGGATGAAGTTCGCGCGACCGTTGATCAACTATCGTTTGATCTCAGCCACTCCTCGCCATCCCGCGATGACCCCACCACACTGCTTTGGTTGATTGCAATATCAAGGGAAGGTGCCATGTTTCCTATCTGGTGAGGCCGAAGGTGATAAGTTTGGTTGGCCATTGATCAATTGTCATCTGATCTTAACGGTTTCCTACCATCGCATGATCGAAAGTTGCATGGTTTTTACTGATTGCAATATCACAAGAGGGCGCCGCGTGTCTCATTTGATGAAGCCAAAGTAATGAAGGAAATACTGTGGTAAATTAATCCGGCCTTAATACATTAAAAGGTGGGTAACTAAAGTTTTTTTGAGGTGCACATGTTTTAAATCAGTGGATATGTTATAATCTTGATGAAAAAGCTGCTCGACGGTTAATAATAAGGTTGGAAACTATGTTGAAGGAACAAGATCATGAATGCTCAAGATCTACGGTTTCCCGCCATCATGTGATCCAAAGTTTCAAGATCTTTACTGATTGCAATATTGCAGGCAACCACCATGTGGATGGCTAAAATTTAATTTTGCATCAAATATGGTTGGAGCCATTCCTGCAACGCGTGAGTGAGCTTTAATGTCGGATGAGACATTTGTTGGCATTATTTGATCGAGATAAATTCAATTCTCCTATTTTATTTGTATCTCAAAGCATTCAAGTATTTTGCGGAGTAGTTTCAGAGCCGAAAGTGAAGTTGTGAATCTCTACAGCTAGAATTTGGGACTTCTGCAAACAAAGCCATGAGTTAATTTTTGTGCTTCCTGGTCATTCTGCACTTTAATTTGGGAAAAGATTTTTTGTGCTTGTCATTGAGCTTGTTGATAAACGTGTTAGGGCTATAGTTTAATTATAGTTGTGATAAATTATAGTGTTTTGTTCTGTAATTTCCTATCTCTGGTTAGTCCTAGCTATTCGAAGTGTGAAATTTTAAAAAGACCCTAGTTTGTCCAAGATGGCACCGCTAAAGCAACATTCTGGCCAAGTTGACTTTAAAAAAAAACCTGTATGATGATTTCCTGAATCAATTTCCCCACTCAATGAATGATAGGAAGAAGGGATTGGTTCTAATGCGAGGGAAAATCCTAGGGGAAGGGTTAGTATATAATTTCTCTAACATTGTCGATGCTAGGGTTCCTCTCACTGGCTTGAAAATGTTTAGATTATGGTATGGACAAAGGAATTGCCTCACCCCTTTTCAAATGGTTGGATGTATGATTTGGGAAAGCTGGTGGTCCCAAAAATGTTCCTTGACATAGACTTACTTAGGGCAGTGGCTACAATATATGACCCTGTCACACGGGTGATTAGGGATAATGGTGGAAAGGTTCTATTGAGCATTAATAGAGAAGAGGTCCAATAGATTTTTGACTTGAGTGAACTGAGTGAAGACTTGGTTCCTATCAATCTTGAGGAAATGAAGTAGGAATATGCAAAGTTGAAGTCTCTTTTTAGAGCTAAGTTGCTTCCACCTCATCTGGCTAGGGCAGGAGGTTCACGATTTCATATCAGCCCCAATGACCAGGAACCTTTCAAATTAAACTATTTTGAAAATCATTTCTTGGTCACTTTCTATTCATTGTGTTAGATTTTGGGTTCCAGTCCTGGTGCGGTGATGCCTATTGCATACATGTTCATGGGGGTGCAAATACAACACCCTAACTTCTCTGTGACATATGACTTTGCTTCTTTCTTGGCTGAGAGGATACATGAAGGGTTGTCAAAGCTGCAAAAAAATGATATCGACACTCAATTCTTCTGGTATTCTATGCTGATGCATATGTTCTTGTTCAAGAATGTTGTCTTTTTCTCTAAAAAGATGGAATTAAGGCAATCGATTGATGGAGAAAGATTTCCAGTACAATTATGGGCTTAGATTTATCTTGCAATAAGTAAAGCACCAGTTATGTGCAATTTGATAATTGATTTGCTTCTAGATTGAGGGCTAGACTAATGGTGAATGTACCTAGGATCCTTGAGGAATTGCATGATTTCCTTAGGCCAAAAAGGAGGAAGCCAGAATTGAAAGTTTTCCATAACTGGGGTGACATTATCCCATACCCAGTCAACACTGTTTTGAGAGTATACGATTTTCAAGGAACCCCCCATATACTGCCATACAATATGCCACCAAGAGTGGGGTTTGCAGAAGTTATGTGGCAAATAGGTTGTATCCATGAGGAAAACATCACAGGGAGGGGTAAGGGAACATTGAAACCCTTATTATACAGTGGTGTGTAATTTTTCCTTTTCAAAAGGAGGTTGGGTGCATTTTGAGAAATTATTTGATGATTACCATTTGAGGTGTGTTCCAAAGTGGCAACATGGTTCTGAGGGTTTCTTTTCCTTTTTCAGACAAAGAATAAAGGCTAGAAAATTTGTGCATGAGTTCAACTTTCCTGAGGATTTGATCAGAAATGAATTTGATCTAAATAGGAAGGAGTTGAACAAGGAGAAATGGATAGCTTATGATAAGCTATTAGATATTGTGCATAAGATGGATCCGAAGTATAATCCATTGTTGGAGTTCAATCCATACCATAAAAATATTGACTTTCTAATGGAGAACTTCAAGGAAATTATGGGCACATTGAGGACCAAAAAGATAAATTTAGAACTGAGTTTGGGTGTACAGGAACAAGATGCCAGGCTAATTGAAACAAGGCCATCATACCAGCCTACAGAAAGGTGGCCTATTTACAGGAGGAAAAAGGATGATAGCAGTGATGAAGAGGAAGTGGAAAGAAAAGGAAAGAAAATAATGAAGTTTCCTTCACAACCAGGTCCAAAATTCAAAGTGCTTGGGGAAATTAAAATCATTGATTTAGAATCATCACCAGAAGACAGTCCCTCATCACCACCATCTGAGCCAAGCCCTAAAAGACAAAGAATTGATCAACCACAGGAGGATCTAATGGATGAAAATATTGTTACTGATCAAGACATGCAAGTTGGTATGCCTTCCCCTCCTAGGCCAGCTGAATTGGTTCTATCTGATTTAGATATGAAAGGAAAAAGTGTACGAGATGCAAGAATGGAATCATGCAAGGAGTTTCTAGATGACAATACATTTGTAAAAAATCTTGTATTATTGTAGTTGGTATGGAGGATGAAATTTGAAGAATATCAAGAGAAATATAAGAAGAGAAGAGAACTAAGGCCTAAAAAGTGAAACCAGGATAATGATGAGGAGGTAAAAGATGAATTAATGGAGGAATTTAAGAACATCACTCCTGAAGAGGGAAGAAGACTTGTGAGTCAGACTGGTGTGTTGATTCTGCCTGAATGAGACATTGCAGATGTTGTAGCATTTAATGCTATTTTAAAGTCCAAACATCCTTTGCAAGACTTTGAAGAAGAAGTCAAGGAAGCATTGCAAGATTTTTCCTTCAATGAGGAATATGAAACTTTGGCAATTTGGGCATTGGCCCCTCAAGGAAGAAAGCCAAATTTTACAGATATTAATCCAAATTTCAGAGGAGGATTAATAATAAAGAGAGATTCAGAGACCTCAACCATTGAGGCCACTAATTTGACTATGAATGTGGCCAAATTGGCCCAAAAGACTGCTGAAAGGGAGCAGGATGAAAAGAAGAGCCTAATTGAGAAGTATAACCTTTTGATTGAGGAATACAACAAGATGCAATAGAGGAATTTTGAGTTACAGATTAAGGTGGAAAGGTTTAGGTATAAAAAAATTGGGAGACATCAAGTGCTCCAGGGACCAGTACATTACCTTCCATAGTAGGGTCAATGCCTCATGCTTCTCCATTTGTTTCCACACCAGGGTATCCCAGTCATAATCTTTCTCTCACCCCTCCTTTAGAACAAATTGATGAAGAAATAGAGTGCTTTGTTGATCCTACAAAGAAGCAATGCTTGCAAAGAATTGATGAATTGCAAACATCATTGAAGGTAAGTGAGGAGGGATCTCTTTCAAAGAAAAAGGAGATTGTTACTACTGTCTTGAGGCATTTAAATGAAAAGGTTGATAGTAAATTTCTATCTATACATTCTTTATATTCTTTGTTGTTAGATGCAATAAAGAATATTGATAGGGATCAAGAAGTAGTGATACCATTGATTGAAAATTGGATCCCTAGGGCAAGTGATTTGGATGTCATGTATAAGGCTTCAAGGTTTGATACAAATAATAGGCCCCAATCATTAAAGCCTACTCAAGTGTTGGTTAGATCATTGCAAGGTTTTCAGACCCTACCAAATGATTTGAGTAGGAAGATCAGGGAATTGGTGAAGAATTTTAATGATTGGGGTAACACATTGTTACCAGATATAATTGATGAGCAGGGGAAAATCAAGTCAGTCTAGCAGTGGCAGGATCAAGCAAGTGAAGTCATCAATTATCAAATTAAATTAATTTGTGATGACTCAAATTATGACTTGTTGGTGAGCTGTATGGATAAAATCATTAGTACCTGCTCATTTTTGGAAGCTTTTGAAATAGATGCAAATTAGGTAGCAGTAAAATAAACACCTTATAATACCAAGGTGAATGAGGTGATTAATTTTGACTGGCCGACTGATGAAGAATACCAAAAATGGGTAACTAAATATTTGACTGAGGAAGAGTAAAAGAAATGGACTACTAATAGGTGGTAAATCAGATGCTTCAGTTACAACGGTTTCCAGTTTTTTATTTGATGGCATTCTCGACGCGGGTTTCTTGTGGTTTTTTATTGTTGCATCAACTTTTCTCAGCTGACATGATGAACAAGAATATTCTCTAAGGTGATGGTTGTTGTAACAATTTTTTGAATATCACCAGGTGTGCCAACTGGTTGGTGACATGTGTACTTTTTGGCCCAATGCTTGTTTGCTCCTTCATTTTCTATAAGAAGGATTTCAAGGCCAGAAGTACGGGTTAGCAAGTTAGATATTTTTTGGTCTAGTCTAGGTGAAGTTGCAGAGAAAATTGTAAAGTACGATGGTTTTAGAGAGAAATACAATTTAGGTTCTAAGTTATCTGTAATCAGTTTTGAATTCATGGGGATTTAATGTTGTATAACAGTACTAGCATTTGAGTTGAAATGATAAATTCAAACTCATGTCTCTCCACTATACATGCATATCCAAATTTTGAATAAGATGACTAAGGGTTGTTTCATTCATCTCACTATTGTGGTGTGCATAATCCTTATTTTAGCTTTAATTCAAGGAATTAATTAAAATTATTGAATGGGATGATAGGCGGATATGTTCTGTATAAGGATTTGATAAGTAGTATTGGGTGAGAATGCATACTAATGAAATTTTAATGCAATATTGTCATGGATCTTATAAGTTATATGTTATGTATTAAATCTATCATAAGCCTTTAGATGCTTATGAATTTGACTCCTGCAATGGATATATGGCACTGATCTAAGTTGTACTTATTTGTGTAGTTCAATAATTGTTTTGTTCTTCCTAGAGCTTGCTACAAATTGCAAATTAATGACTATATTTTACTAAGTGGATTGTGTTGTAGTTATCTCATGCTCCACATGTTGATATTATCGGTGAACAACCAATTTTGTCTGACATTATCCTATTGTGTTGAGCTATTCAATGGGATTATCTATTATGTGTTAATGTTATTTATGACATTGGTGCAGAGGTTGTAAACACATAAGGGATCAACTCCTCCGGTTCCAGCAGAGCTCAAAGTAAAGGAGATTTTAAAGTCCTCGGGCCGGCTGGTCTCATACTGAGTTTCCTTGGATCGAATTGGCAATCCCATAGGTAGATTGTAGCTGACCACCTAGTTACGCTGTAAAACAAACCAACACCCTACCTTTTAACCCAAACCCTAAAACCATTAACCTTAAACTTCTAAACCCGAACCCTTCATTCTCCCACTCCCTCCTCTCAAGCATCACCTCCTACCCTTATCCCTCGTCTCGCCACACTCACTTTATCTCCTCTCTAATTCTTTAACTTTCACCTTTATGTCTTCTCTACCTATTGCGGGACAGGAACTAAGCACCTTTATCTTCATCGCAATTTATTTCCAATCAAGTAGTTCGGCGACTGACCACCTGACCGTGATTTTAAGACCTCCTGCCACTTTAGTTCTCCTAAGACCCGAGGGTGATCCCTTAATGCATTTACAACCTCTGCACCATCATCGTAAACAACATTAAAAACAACAAATAATCTCATTTAATAGCTCAACATAATAGCATAATACTGAATATAATTGGTTGTTCATCAGTAATATCAACTATTTGGAGCATGAGACAATTACAACACATTCCATAGTGTAAAATAGTCATTGATTTTCAATTTGTAGCAAGCACTAGGTAAAGACAAATAAAATATTGAACCATACAAATTAGTACAACTTACATCAGTGCCATATATCCATTGAGGGAGTCAAATTCATAAACATCTAAGGGTTTATGACATATTTAACACATAAGAAATAAGATCCTTGAGAACATTGCTTTACAATTTCATCAACATGTATTCTAACCCAATACTACTTATCAAATCCTTATACAGAACATATCCACCAAAAATTCCCATTTAAGATGTTTTGAATGCTTTGTGATACCAAAAGCAGAAGAATAGTTTCTTTATTTCCATCAAATGATGGCAGTAGATGTCATGGCCGCCATTAAAGCTTACTCGAGCGCTGCACAAATGACTCTAATCACATTTGATGCAGATTCAAATATTAGCCATTGATCCTTCACCTTGGTGAGATCATCAGACGATTGCCTTCAAAGCAAACTGACATAGTCTCCATCGTGGCAATAAGGGGCCCACCATACTACTTGTTGCCAAGGATATCCACATGGTGCTCGCCCATGATATCACAATCAATAAAGACCTCACAACTTTTGATCACGCAATGGTGGGAAACCGTGGATCTCAACCATCAAAAATCTTGTTCATTCAACATAGTCGCCAGCCTTGTTATTAACCATCAAGCAACTTTCTATCGAGATTATAAAATCTCCATGGATTTAAAACATATGCATCTTATAACTGCTTTAGTAACCCGCGACATAGTGTATTAAATACGCATCAATGTATTTATCATTCCTTCAGCTTCACCGGATGAGACACATGGCGCTCGCCCATGATATCACTATCAATAAAGATAGTGTGGTGGGGTCATCACATGATGGCGGGGAACGACTTAGATCACACGATGATTGATCTACGGCCATGCAAACTTGTCCCTCTGCAAAATAAAAACATTTATTAGGGGATAGGGCCCAGTAGTTGTGCAGGGTCCAATAGCCATGCACTCGATCATGATGATAATACCTAGTCTTACCACATATTTATACTATATATTGGAAATAAATAGTCCAAATGTAAATAAAGAAAAAACCAAATGTTGATAAAAAAAATGGACCCATACTTGAACACATGAGAACCTCTAAATGTTATATGAAAAAAACATAAATACATTCATGAAGAAGTGAAATAAGTATTTTTTTGTTTCAAATAAAATATCACAACTCTTCACTATAAGTATATCATTTAAAAAATAAAATGCTCATTTAATAAAATAAGACACTCATTTAAACAAGTATTGTTATCATAGTGAAAAAATATTGTTCTTATGTGTACAACAATTGGGGTAGCAATGTACAAGCATTGGATAATTTTATATTAATGGTTTGTCCTATCAAAAATATAAAAGGTGAGCACAATAAATAACATTTATTTTCCCATTAAATGTTAAGGATTTTCAAAAAGTTTTAGTGTTCAACTATTGGACCATTTTTGTTCAATATAAGTTGTATTTTAAATAATTATGTGTTTTTTTTATAACAACAAATAGATTTTTTGTGTTCCACTATTAGTCCATATGTGTTGAATATAAAAGATAGAGATATAAAAAAAAAATGGTTATCAATAAGTATTTGGTCCACTTAGGTTGTATATTAATTTTAATTTAAATAAAAATATCATATTCTACAAGCAACAAATGATATTTTTTTGGTTCAACTATTGGGGGTTCCATGATTAAGTTTTTGTCAAACCTTTAAAAAGTCAAATTTTAGATACTTCTCAAAAGATTTTCCGATGTGGCGAGTTGCGTGATGAGTCGCACCTCCAAACCTTAGTTATAGATAAATAAAAGACTAGTCTACATTTAAAAAAAAAATGAAGGTTCTACGATATTCCAGTCAATTGCTACATGCTAAGAAAGTTAGCTTGCATGATTATTGGGCCCTCTCCCCTAAAGGAATAAGGGGACATCACTAGGCTGACGACAAACAATGACATAAGTTTTTTTAACGAGGGAACACGAGACCAAAAAAATACTTAGGAAAAATAAAGTCAGGTGAAGGATATAAAACGATAAAACAAAAGGGGGCCCAATCTAGATGAAGTGATGGGGCTTAAGTCATTTTAAAGCCTTCCCAAAAAGTAACAGCCAAAAGGATCCCACCCAAGGTGTAAGATGAATACTAGGGTTTTATATGAAGATGAAGGTAAAACCCCATCCTTAGGCTTTTACCAAACACCATAGATGACCAGAGACACAAGGTAGGATAAAATAGAACACAAAGAACAAAAATTTGAAGTTCCATCACTACCCATAACCCTAAACCATTAACCGTTAACCCTTAAACCCCAAACCCTTAAACCCTCTACCCTCTCTCTCTCTCAAGTCTCTCCCTCCTACCCCCTCTCCCCCTCTTGGGTCTCTCTCTCTCTCTCACTCCCTCTATCTCTCTCCCCTCTACCCTAAACCCTTAACCCTTAAACTCTAAACCCCTTCCCCACCCATTATCTCCCTCTGTCTCCACCCCTCCCTCTATCCAGGTCTCTCTCTCCTCTTATCTCCCTCCCTCTACCCTTAACCTCTAATATCTATCTCTCTCCACTCCCTGCCTCTATCTCCAGATCCCTCTGTCTCTCTCCCCTCTACCATAACCTAAACCCCATATTATTAAACCCCAAACCATAAACCCTCTACCCATCTACCCTCTCTCTCTCTCACTCACTCCCTCTATCTCTCTCCCCTCTACCTTTAACCCTAAACCCTAAACCATTAACCCTTAAACTCTAAACCCTTAAACCCTCTACCCTCTAACTCTCTCCCTCTCTCAAGTCACCATCCTACCCTCTCTCCCTCTTTCAAGTCTCTCTCTCTCTCTCACTCACTCTTATCTCTCTCCCCTCTACCTATTGGTTGTTTTTACTGTAACCAGGTTGGTCTTCTATTTTACCTATGGAATTACCAATTCCAATCAAGGGTAGCTCGAAGGAGTTGGACCAACTGACTAGGATTTTAAAGACCTCCTACACTTTGGGCTCTCTAAGACCTAGGAGGGTGATCCCTTACAACCTCTGCACCATTATCGTAAACAACATTAACAACATATAATCTCATTTAATAGCTCAACATAATAGCATAATACTGAATAGAATTGGTTGTTCATCAGTAATATCAACTATTTGGAGTATGAGATAACTACAACACATTCCACAGTGTAAAATAGTCATTGATTTGCAATTTGTAGCAAGTGCTAGGTAAAGAAAAACAAAATACTGAACCATACAAATTAGTACAACTTACATTAGTGCCATATATCCATTAAGGGAGTCAAATTCATAAACATCTAAGGGTTTATGACAGATTTAACACATAACATATAAGATCCTTGAGAACATTACTTTACAATTTCATCAACATGTATTCTAACCCAATACTACTTATCAAATCCTTATACAAAACATATCCACCTACAATCCCATTCAAGCATTTTAATTAATTCCTTGAATTAAAGCCAAAACAGAAATCATACACACCACAAAAGTGAGATGAACGAGACAACCCTGGATTATCTTATTCAAAATTTAGATATGCATGTACAATGAAGAGACATGAGTTTGAATTAATCATTTCAATTCAAATTCCAGTACTATCATAAAATATCAAATCCCCATGAATTCAAAACCTACTACAGAATGACTCAACCTAAATTGCATTTTCCTTAAAACCATCAAACTTTACAAGTTGCTCTGCAACTCTACCTAGACTCGACCAAAAAATATCTAACTTGCTAACCCGTACTTCTGGCCTTGAAATCCTTCTTATAGAAAATGAAGGAGAAAACAAGCATCGTGCTAGAAATTACCTCTCATTTCACATGCTTTTCTTCACAAAAATCTTGAGGACAACAACTATACCTTCTTTATTTCTCATCCTACGCCCTATTCATGCATCTTAAAATTACAATAGTATCCACGGGGCCTCTTACACAAGCTACACTAATCACAAAAAGTGTAAGAGCCCCTTTATATCACGTTTGGAATACAAAACCCTCAAAAATAGGGTAACTGGGCTGTATGCAAAGAAATGAAGCTCTCTAACTCAAATCAACGCCTTAAGCCCTCAAATCAGATTCAAATCAAAGATAACACATATCTTCATAACATGGAATTGATTTCACATAAAAATATGGCTGCATGTGACCATATAGTGCTGCATAACACAAAAAATACATAATTTTTTAAGAAAAACACAGATTTTTGAATGTCAAGAGTTTGTATTTTAAATCCTCAACCATCAACAACCATTACAATGATCAATTTAAGCCTTTTAAAGGCCTTTACACGTCAACCACTGAACAACCACCTCTACAACTAACTTTTTAATCTTTTATGATCACATGAAACATAAAACAAACTAATTTCAAGGTTCTTAACATCACTATTGAAATGTTTTAATTTTTTGACCTTTCAAACATTAAAAAGTACATCATTAAATTAATTATGTAATGAAATAAAAAATAAAAAAATCATGAATTAATTATGTAACCACATAAGTCAAAGATAATTCTATCAATAAATTAATATCAAATAGATAATATGATCGCATAACTCATACATTTCAATGTCATTGATCTTCTTCATCCAACTCTTTGTCTGTATCATTTGATCCAAATTCGGCATTGTAAGGATTGGTCATATCATCATCATCGATATCAGTTTCGATAATGTCATCGTCCACACATATATCATCTTCATGAACATTAACTCCTACATCATCATGATCTAGTTCCTCCTCTTTGACATCTTCATCAGGGACATCATCAACTAACTGTTGATCCTGATCATCATCTACATCATCTTCTAGTTCTTCGGTATCTTCTTCTTCCACCACATTATACTTTACCGGCCTTCCTCTTAGATCATGTCTAACAAAAAATGACCAACCAGGTTTACCTGGAACCTCTAAGTAAAATACCTGCTCACATTGGCTTGGATGAACATAGGGCTCATTTCCACATCAACCTTGTATTAACCATGGTAAATCCATTATCATGTTCAATAATAGTTCCTCTTAGGATCATTTTATTCAACTCTTCAGATCTTGTACCATAGAAAGATGAACATAATTAATCTCAAGGACTTAAAGTCACACCTAAGTATAATATCATCCAAAATCCCATAGTATCAATTTTCTCTCGAGACTTCGGATGTATGTCGCCTAGATGAAACATTAGTCACCGAAGACCCGATTTATACCCAGAATCACAAGTTTTCTCTATGTCATCCAACATTTGGTTCGGAATTTATGACCATTGGTAATTATTACAGTCTTGTGGTGTTTCACTTGCAATATGTCAAACATGTACTATTGCAATATTGTCGTATTGATAAACATATTTATTCTTGGCCAAATGTATGCAAAGAAAACAATCTCAACATATATATACATCAATATAATTGAAAATAATTAAATAATATGGGTGATTAATATATTTATACGTACCTATTTATCTCTTAAACCATATGCTAAATCAATTTCCATTTAAGTAACATTGGAATCTCCATTATGATGAGCTTCTTTAACCAATGAAGCCACACCTTCCCATGTTAATGCGCGACCAGGTAGTTGACATCGTTCAATCGATATCGTCATCCAATCAAGATTGTTGGTGATGTACAAATTTAGTGCATCCCACTCTCAACCAACTGTATCAAAAAAATTTGAAATTCACAAACGGCGTATAATTAGTTAAATACCACGGTATATGATCTTAATTTATAATTGATTTTTATTGAAGATTAAAAATTAAATAAGTACAATATACATAAAAACCATATGTAAAATGTATTTCAATTAATCTCCATGGCCATCTTATAATTACCTCTCACTTTCCTCAATCTACATCAGGTACTCCCCTTCGAATTTGTTAATGGAGTTGGGATCCCAAATGTGATCTACATGGATCTTTGCTACAAACTTAGGAAGATATTCACTAATGTATACCACGATCTGATATCCTTTCCCCATCAGGTATTCCCCTTCAAATTTGTTAATGGAGTTGGGATCCCAAATGCGATCTACATAGATCTTTGCTACAAACTTAGGAAGATATTCACTAATGTATACCATGATCTGGTATACCATATATCCCTCCACCATAGAACCCTCAGGATGTGCTCTTTATCTAACCAAAGCCTTCAAAAATTTCAAGTGCCTCTCAACCATCCACATTGACCTTGTGTGTACAGGTCTACACAATTCAATCTCCTCAACTTGGTGTATGGGGTAGTGTTCTTGTGCATTGAAAAATGTCAAAGGTAGACACTTTTGCATTTCACACATTAGACGAGGAATTTTTCTCTTCCAATAATTTATATCTTCTTTATGGATTTATTTAGATGACAACCATCTACAAGTGATTCAAGACACAAATATATTAACAAGATTTAACAAAAATATATAGTAGATTACATAACAAGTAAAAAAAATGGCAATTATAAGATGTATACAACGAATTGAACAAATATCGCTACTTACCTCATGTATTTTCCAAGATCATATATAACTTGCTTGACATTGCTATCAATGTTGTCTGGGAGAGATAGAGGTAGAATGTATTGCAACAATTATAAAATGATCTTTTCATTATTTTTCCAAAAGTAATAAACACAACACACTGAAAAGTACATGCATTATACAAGTGTATATAATATACCAGAATAATTACCTTAATAAAGGTATGCCAATCATGCATATTCATCCCTGACCCAAATTCACCTTTCTTTGTTATTATATTGTTTATGTTTGCAGCAAATCCTGTGGGAAATCGAATTTTTCATATGACTTCTTTTATAGCATTTCTTTGTTGCTCTGTTAATAACCAAGGAAGGGCACTTATATTAATTTGGTCTCCATCGCTATTTAATTGAATGAAATTTTTCATTGCATGATTGGCTTCCTGAATGTCACTACAAATTTTGACAATATTTTCTTTGTCATGCCTTCCATCCAATATTTTCCCATAACATTTTGTTATATTCTCTTTTCTCTGGACATGCATTGTATCAAACAAATGCACAATTTTGTAGCTGCTCATAGTAGGGCAAACCCAAATAAATTGTCCTGAGCTAACTTTTCATCCCCTGCGGAAGCCGCACCACACGCCTCAATGACCTTCATGAACCATATAAGTTAAACAAATTCGCTAAAATGACAATTATTAATAATTGGCTATGAGTAAACACAAATACAATATAAAAATAATATAAATTCAAAACATATCAAGTATATGATAGATAAAACAATTTGATCCGATGTATAACCCGATGATTAATTTATTGTATTCCAAACTTCCGTGGCTTTAGGTGTCATTCTCATGGTTTTACGTAGTTTCCTCCTTCCATTGAAAAAATGTTTTTCAAGTAGTTCGATACTTATGATTTCTATGGAGGAAGTGCCTATACTCATCAAACACCTACTTTCCTAAACTTGTTGAATGACGAAATTTCATCTTTGGACCACAAATTGGACATGCAAATTATTCCTTTATTTGAAGACCTGCAAGATCATATATAATTGGATTAAATATGTCAATTTTATAATTATATATAATTAATAGATTATTTAAAAAAAATGCATGATATCTACTTCATCAAATTAAATATTGTTAAATTATAGTCGAACATTATAACATACCACAAAAATGTGTTAGCCCTGGGGTATCATGAATTTTTCATACAAGTATTGCATGGAATTGAAATTGTCTTTGTCCTATTGGTCTAGAGACGTCATACATAGTGACATCATTGCATAACTTTAGTAACTCGTCGATAAGAGGCTCGGTATATACATTCATATCTTTAACTTGGTACTTACCTAGTTGAATGAACATAAACATTACATAATTATTATAACCATTTTACTGCAATATATATATATATATATATAAATTAATGTACATGACTATTGAATGAAAAAAATATAAGTCATTATGCAACAAATAAGACAAATAAGATGCTACTACGTTAAAGAAAATTGATGTAAAAAAATACCTGGAATAATCATTGACAACATTATGTGCTCCCTCTTTATTGACATCCATGGAGGAATGTTATTGTTGATAACAAAAACAAGCCACACCGAGTAAATAGATCTCAGCTCTCTAAATGGATTAACACCGTCCGCTCCCAATGAAAGCCTGAGATTATGAGGTTCTTCTTAAAAGTGTTGCCATTTTTCCTCCATGTCCCTAAATGCAGAACTATCCGTAGGCATTCGAAAAATGTCATCTCCACTTCTATTCCGTGCATGGTAATCCATAAATTGTCCTAAGCTTTCGCACCTAAATAATCATTGCATACGTGGAATAATGGGAATATAATGAAGAACTTTGCGAGAAACCTTTTTTGTTAGTTGATTTGTTCGATATCTGTTGATATAACATTTCGAGAATTCTGTTGCAAATTCCTATTGTTTATGATATATAATATGATCATTGGGACATGCATCTATTGCTTGATACTCCATTCCGATATCTTTCATAATGGAAGATAAATCTTGGTACATGAG
>VDFB02144847.1:0-13962 GCA_007258455.2 Sequoia sempervirens
GAAGCATGAAGAAGCTACAAACACTATCGTAGAATGACTACTGAAAGCTGAAAATAGGAATACATGAGTGTCCATATGGTAAGTGCTCCATCTCACTGAAATGCATGGGTAACTAGCCACTGCATCTGCCTAGTACATAGGAACAAATACTGTATACATAGCTCACTCCAACGAGAAACCAAAGAAGCATTAACACCAACAGTAGAAACGCCCCCATAATGCTGAGAAGGGAGAGGCGTGACAGGTACACTAAAACTGAATGCCTGAAAGTAGTGCATGAAGAGGAACCAAGAACATCTGAGAGTGCAATCACGAAAGTACAAGCAGATAGAAAGGATGTGAAAATAAAAGTCACATACGCATGAGAAAGGTATGAAGGAAAAGAAAGGAAAAAATCAACTCCCATGGAACTTTATATCATAGTGCGACTACAATAAGGCACAAAGTGATGTGAAAAAATCCCAATACTACACATACAAAGTTGAGGCACTTTATTTCAGTGCATTTACAGATGATAAATACATGCAATGTGAGCCCATAAGGTCCAAAAAATACAACAGCTGAGAAGAAATATTTCTGGAATAAAAAAAAAAATCAAATCTAGAAACCACCTACACCACTATGAAGAGATTAGAAATAGCTTTCTGACGATATCTCGTTTTCCCATTTTCGACATCATATGCAAAAGTTATGCCGAAAACACTAAAGGAAACTCTAGAAAAGAATATCTAACTTTGACTGGAAATAACAGGGATGTAAAAAAAAATCTCCAAAAGGTACCTACACCACTAGAAAGTACTTTGAATCCTCTTTCTGATGATATCTCGTTTTCCAGATTTGACACTATGGGAAAAAGTTATGGCCTTCGGAAGAAAACAGCTCTCAAAGGGCAAAAATCATAGTTTGCGACATTAAATTTGATAGCCAAACGGTCATCGCAGCAAAATTGTAAGCCTAAATTTGATGGCCAAATGACCATCGGCACATTTGCACAATTGGACTTATTGAAAAAAAATTGCTTTTTAAAAAAAACAATAAAAAAAATATTACAATGATTTTTAAAATAAAAAATAATAAAAATTACAGTAAATTTTTTGTAATAAATTTTTTTAAATATATAGTTTTTCCCATAGGATATGAGTACACTATGCAGGCACATGCAAGTATGGACACCACTTGTGATGCCTACCCAGTACCTAGGTACCCACCCTTTTTGACATTAAAACAAACAAAAAAAATTGTGTTAAAGCTTTTAAATTTTTTTTTAAGATTTTTTTTAAAAAAACACAAATTTATTTACATTTTAAAAAATGCTTGAAATTTTTTGCAAAAAAAAGTAATGATTTTTTTTTTTACTAAAATCGTACCTCGTGATGTGTGTAGGAGGCCGTACAGCCCTTTCTCAGAGAATTTTTTTTTGCTCCGGGGTGACTTGCTCCAAAATTGACAAATTATATATGGAAATAGGGGTTTTTGGGCCTTCTGAACACAATGGTGAAGTTGTTTTGGGCTCAAAACGCTCTGAAAAATGAGGCACCCCCTGGATCTAGCAAAAAAGCCCTTTCTTCAAACCCTCACAGATCTGACAAACGGAAGCTAATTTTGACAAAACAAAGGTCAATCTTGACTATTCTGGTAGCTTTGGATTTAATGGAGAGGTCTGATTTGACCCTGGGTGCACTGTAAAACTACTTTAAGGCAAGATCTCACAAAAAAAAGGAACAAAAAACTTGCAGATCTGGAGCTCTGATACCATATAGAAGTTGATAATCCAACCTCAC
Source organism: Sequoia sempervirens (assembly GCA_007258455.2). Classification (NCBI taxonomy): domain Eukaryota; kingdom Viridiplantae; phylum Streptophyta; class Pinopsida; order Cupressales; family Cupressaceae; genus Sequoia; species Sequoia sempervirens. Next base: position 1,782 of record VDFB02144847.1, read on the forward strand.
ATATCCTAATGAACACCTGCAAGCAAATAACCTGTCACCAAAGGAGATCAAGAGACACAAGAATGGTGCTCTGCAAACATAAAGCAAAAAATGCATTACTTGAGAAGTTAATAATTACAAAGTAATCAATCCTTAAGAAAGGAGATCAAAACCCTAAAGTGAGAACCCTAGGAAAATGATTAAATTGGCATGTGACAAGTGTCAGAATCATAATGAATGAGACAACATTCCTAATTTAATAATGCATAAATAAAGATTCATAAGTTTAGCTTAAGTGAAATAAAGTAAAATTGACTTAATTAATTAATCAACACGATTAAATTAATTAAGTAAACAACCTATCACTCTAACAAGTAGTGGTTCACAAAAACCCATCTCTCATGATAATGAATGGTCCTCTTAGCACTCATTGTATCTAGGTAATGCTCATAGATGTGAAGCATTGGGCCTTCCCAAAAGGTGACCCATCCCAGTACTACTCCAACTCAAGCGCGCTTAGCTTGGGGAAAGCTCCATTCCAAGATATTGATACTATTATTTTACCATTTCATTAGGACTCGTTATATTGGATGTGTAATTCCATGTGACGTTGAGGCACTTATCTTATAATTTATTGTTAGAGTATTTATGAATCCACATTATGCAAGCCACCCCCTTCATACTTCATGAGTGTTTGAAATTTATTTATAAGGTTTACGTATATATTGTTGTACATTTTCATGCACTATAACTTTAAAGGTTTCATATATTGTAAATGGAAAGAGTAGAGATCAACCCACAACCAAATAAGTCAAGAAAAATCATTTTGCAATCAACTTGGTGATCTCCTCTTCAATAAATTCTAAAAGAAGGTTGATACCAACTCTCTCCTTTAGTATTTCACATGTCAATCAAGAAGCTAATACACTTATGGTTCAATAATTCTTGAAAGAGATCTCTAATCAACATCCCACCACCTACAATTTTTGCATTTATATACTTTATGAAATCTTTGAATTCTAAAACTTTAGTAATGATTCAAATTCTAGAGGTCAAACTCTTACCAAATCCTATGATTTAGCTATCAAGGCTAAGAAAAATTTAATCCCTGGATTTGATCAAATATATTTTTTCTTCCTCTGCAATCATCGGGTGCTTCAAAGCCGGTTGATCGTGAGCGTCAAAGCGAACATGCGACCTTAGGATCTTGATCTAACGCTCTCCCAACTACAGGCTATCCCATGGAAATGAAGTTGCTCTACTTTTGCTAAATCATAGCACCATATTTAAAGCAACAAGTTTGGATTGATTTAAATTCCCATTTCTTGTCTATCTCATTGCAAGTGCCCTCTGATTTACGTTGAGATTTACTCCCACATTCATTTTCTCACGTACAACAACGTGAATGGACAGACTATTTATAATCCAGCATGCCACTCATATTCTTCACAGAACCGTGTGTTCAACACAGAGCTAACTATTCTTTCGCCTTTTACTAAAGAATACCGTGTGTTGCCACTCACAGCTGACATCGCCCTATTTTGAGCTACCTCTACGGAGGCCAGTGAATGCTGGCCGTAATGGTTATATTAGGATGAATAGGAAGTTTGATCGAGAAATTTTAAAAAGTTAAATTTTAAACATTTCTCATCTCAATAGATGTGCTGATGTGGCAAGTTGCATGATGAGATTCTCATTGCTACATGTTGACAAAGTTAGCGGGCAAGATTACTGGCCCCTCTCCTCTATTCTATAGGTTATATTACTACATGAAGTAAAAAGTTAAAGTTCATTCCAAATCATCACAGGGTGTTATGAATCATTTAATTTTGAAACCCAATAAAACCAATATCCATATACAAAATACAATTTAACAAGTTCATATTAAAATAGCAAAATTACTAATAAGAAAAATAACACTCCATAAACTAAAGATTTTAATATGCTGAAAATACAATTAAAAATAAATAAATTTATAAAACATGTCAATTATAAAAAAATAACATTCCATAACTTAATGGAATACTAAAAATCTCATATAATTAAAAATTTAAAAATTGTAACAAGTAATTTACATAATAAGTACACAATCATTACAATATCTTATTTTAGATAAACTTATACTGTTATTTATTTATCACACTTATAAAAGTTAGGGTCTAAATAAACACCTAAACATAGTGGATCACTACAGTTGTATTCTAACAGCGATAAAAACACACACAAGCCAATCCCCGTTCCCATCTCCAATCGCAAAGTGCAAACTCTGCATCTCTGCACGTATTCTCGCACTCTTCTTCCCTCCATATCACGCACTGCCCCGCAAATTCACCGCTCAACCTTCCACAATATCCAGGGAATTGACCCATTCAAACTTCACCATATCACAAATCAGTAAGTATTTCAGAGATTTTATAGAAAAATTCAAAGACAAACAAAAAATTTCATTCGTACCAACAAATAAAATCCATTGAATTAATCTGCTAATATTGAAGAGAATAAGAATAAATATTACCAGAAGTAGTGAGCAGTAAAAAGGCGAGAAACAGATATACGCCCTTTGCCATTTAAGCAACTACAGATGTTCAAAAGATAGTAATGGATTCTGTGAGCAAACGATTAATACTTATATAGCTCAGACACCACATCTTTACACGTAATCTGCTTTGTAAGCACCGTATATTTTTATTTGTTTTATTACTCGGATACGCCAGATTCCAAGATTCTGGATATATGACAAATTCAATACGATGATCTCAAGTAAGACTATATGATTTCAAGCGTTAACTTTCTAAATGCTTGATTACAAATCTGCCATGAGAGATGATGAGATTCTTGGGGTGATGGTGAATATATTCTCATTTAAAAGTATTTTAATGTAATTTAATTATTATTAGTTCTTGTTATGGAATTATTGTTCGAGGATGATTTTGATGAGTAATTAAATTTTGCAAAGTTCAGTCAATCAATATCTCAAATTCTTTTGTGTGGAAATGTCACGGTCATCATGAACAAGCAAGACTACATCACCAAAATGCTTGAGCTTCTTTCTGATGTTGTGAGCTACAAAATTTTATCTAGCAACCCATGCTCCAAAATTCTAAAGAAGGTGAAATCAGCTGTAGCTTGCTCATCTTTTGATGATGCCACTAAGAAGCATCTTATTCCCACCAAAAAAAGTGACGCCTCAAATTTATGGTGTTCTAAAAATTCACAAAGTCGGCATCCCATTAAGACCCATTGTGGACATCATAGGCTCACCTACCTACAATTTAGCATCCTACCTTTCCAAATTAATCTCCTCTTGTGGGTAAATATGATTCTTACATCAAAGATTCCAACCATTTTGTGGACTTCATCAAGGACATTAAGCTTGAAAACAATGACCTCTTGGTAAGCTTTGATGTTGTCTCCCTATTCACCAAGGTTCCCATCCCTAACTCAGTTGAGATTGTTAGGCGGAAGTTAAATGATGAGGTTGCCTCCCTTGTTGAGTTATGTTTGAAATCCACATTTATTTCTTTCCAAGGTGTGATCATAAAGATAGAAAGTGATGGCATAGCTGTAGGTTCCCCTATTTCTCCAATCATAGCCAATAACCTTCTTCCATGGAGCATTTTGATTTGGCCTTTCCTCCTACATAAACCAAGATGGAAGCATTATGTAGATGACACTAGTTTGTTACTTACCTCTCATGAGTCATTGGAAAGTTAGAAGAAACCTATTTTTTACGCTTTAGGCTCGGGTTGAGGATGAAAATAGAAGTCTTCAAAACTGCTTCAGGAATCGGAGTGGTCATGGAATGGAGCTATCCAACAAATATAATTTTAATATGTTTTAATTTATTGTATTTATTTTTTTGCGTTTTATTAAACATAGGTTTTCATTGAAAATGAAGGGTCTATGATGCGCATGTGTGGAAAAGCCTTGGTTATAAAAAAAGAATTAAAAAATATAGTGCACCGAGATATTGGAGTCCTTGATCCAGCGCAAAAAAAAAAAGGAATTTCGATATATGAAAAAAGATTCGTTATATAATTTCCGTTATATACGAATTGTAATTGGTTTGACTTCAAAGCGATTGAAAAATATTCAATAAAAACTATATCTAGTGGGGAAGCACTAGATATCGGAGTTACAAATCAAATTCGAAGAATTGATTTTGTACTATTAGAAAAGTTGTATTTATACGATTATGCGTCACTTTTTAAAATACATTTTACGAAAAAAAAATCAATTTTGTGGGAGATGGAAAAAGAAGTGCAATCTGATTCCAAAAATTTTGAAATTTTTTTATTTAGAATCTACAGATAAAATGTGATGAGACTCTAGTTTGCATCATCTTCAAATTCCTCACAGTTTAGTCGCTATAGGTGCCTGAATGTGAAGATTTAGTTAAAAATAATAATTTAAGTGTCCAGTTTGGCCAAAAATTGTAAACCACTATTGTGGGATCACCCAAAACCTTGTGGGAAAAAATCCTCTCTAAAAAAGAGAAATACAAGTGAAGGACAAGAAGCCTCCGAATAAGAGTGAAGGACGAAGAAGCCTCCAATCAGAAAATTGAACTCGAAGATAGGAGCAGAGGATGAACAGAAAACACCACTGAAGCATGAAGAAGCTACAAACACTATCGTAGAATGACTACTGAAAGCTGAAAATAGGAATACATGAGTGTCCATATGGTAAGTGCTCCATCTCACTGAAATGCATGGGTAACTAGCCACTGCATCTGCCTAGTACATAGGAACAAATACTGTATACATAGCTCACTCCAACGAGAAACCAAAGAAGCATTAACACCAACAGTAGAAACGCCCCCATAATGCTGAGAAGGGAGAGGCGTGACAGGTACACTAAAACTGAATGCTTGAAAGTAGTGCATGAAGAGGAACCAAGAACATCTGAGAGTGCAATCACGAAAGTACAAGCAGATAGAAAGGATGTGAAAATAAAAGTCACATACGCATGAGAAAGGTATGAAGGAAAAGAAAGGAAAAAATCAACTCCCATGGAACTTTATATCATAGTGCGACTACAATAAGGCACAAAGTGATGTGAAAAAATCCCAATACTACACATACAAAGTTGAGGCACTTTATTTCAGTGCATTTACAGATGATAAATACATGCAATGTGAGCCCATAAGGTCCAAAAAATACAACAGATGAGAAGAAATATTTCTGGAATAAAAAAAAAAATCAAATCTAGAAACCACCTACACCACTATGAAGAGATTAGAAATAGCTTTCTGACGATATCTCGTTTTCCCATTTTCGACATCATATGCAAAAGTTATGCCGAAAACACTAAAGGAAACTCTAGAAAAGAATATCTAACTTTGACTGGAAATAACAGGGATGTAAAAAAAAATCTCCAAAAAGTACCTACACCACTAGAAAGTACTTTGAATCCTCTTTCTGATGATATCTCGTTTTCCAGATTTGACACTATGGGAAAAAGTTATGGCCTTCGGAAGAAAACAGCTCTCAAAGGGAAAAAATCATAGTTTGCGACATTAAATTTGATAGCCAAACGGTCATCGCAGCAAAATTGTAAGCCTAAATTTGATGGCCAAATGACCATCGGCACATTTGCACAATTGGACTTATTGAAAAAAAATTGTTTTTTAAAAAAACCAATAAAAAAAATATTACAATGATTTTTAAAATAAAAAATAATAAAAATTACAGTAAATTTTTTGTAATAAATTTTTTTTTTGCCAATATGGATTTTATATGGGATGTGGGTACACTATACACAGGCTGACAGAAGTATGGACTGCCTTGATGCTACAGTACCTAGAGTACCCTTTTCGACATTTAAAACAGCAAAAAAAAAAAAATTGTGTTAAAGCTTTTAAATTTTTTTAGATTTTAAAAAACTGGAATTATTTACATTTAAAAATGCTTGAAATTTTTGCAAAAAAAAAGTAATAATTTTTTACTAAAATGAAACACCGTGATGTTCTTTGTGTGGGAGGACGTCTGTTTGCGCTACGGAGAATTTTTTTGCTAAAGGTGACTTATCAAAATTGACAAATTATATATGGAAATAGGGATTTCTAGGTCTTTTGAGTGCAATGGTGAGGTCTGTTTGGGATCAAAATGCTCCAAAAAATTAGGCATGCCCTGGATCTAGCAAAAAAGCCCTCTCTTCAAACCCTCACATATCTGAAAAATGAAAACCAATTTTGACAAAACAAAGGTCAATCTTGACTTCTTCTGGTAGCTTTGGATTTAATATGAAATTCACGTTTTGACCACAGGTGCCATGTAAAACTACTTCAAGGCATGATCTCACATAAAAGGAACAAGAAGTTTACAGATTTGGAGCTACAATACCATGTAGAAGTTGATAATCCAACCTCATAGATCCCAATAAACACCTACAAACAAATAACCTGTCACCAAAGGAGATCAAGAGACACAAGAATGGTGCTCTGCAAACATAAAGCAAAAAATGCATTACTTGAGAAGTTAATAATTACAAAGTAATCAATCCTTAAGAAAGGAGATCAAAACCCTAAAGTGATAACCCTAGGAAGAGGATTAAAATAGCATGTAGTATACGGGATCATAATGAAGCGAGGACAACATGCTAATTTAACAATGCATAAATAAAGATTCATAAGTTTAGCTTAAGTGAAATAAAGTAAAGTGACTTAATTAATCAACCGCGATTAAATTAATTAGTAAGCAACCTATCACTCTAACAAGTATTAATTAATAATACACAAAACCATCTCTCATGATAATGAATAGTCCTCTTAGCACTCTATGGTATATCGTTGATGCTCATAGATGTAGAAGCTGGGCCTTTAAAGGTGACCCATCCCGTTTACTCCAGCTCTACTTGTGGCTTAGGAAGCTCCATTCAGGAATATTGATACTATTATTTTACCATTTCATTGAGACTGAATTATATTGGATGTGTAATTCCATGTGACGTTGAGGCACTTATCTTATAATTTATTGTTAGAGTATTTATGAATCCACATTATGCAAGCCACCCCCTTCATACTTCATGAGTGTTTGAAATTTATTTATAAGGTTTACGTATATATTGTTGTACATTTTCATGCACTATAACTTTAAAGGTTTCATATATTGTAAATGGAAAGAGTAGAGATCAACCCACAACCAAATAAGTCAAGAAAAATCATTTTGCAATCAACTTGGTGATCTCCTCTTCAATAAATTCTAAGAGAAGGTTGATACCAACTCTCTCCTTTAGTATTTCACATGTCAATCAAGAAGCTAATACACTTATGGTTCAATAATTCTTGAAAGAGATCTCTAATCAACATCCCACCACCTACAATTTTTGCATTTATATACTTTATGAAATCTTTGAATTCTAAAACTTTAGTAATGATTCAAATTCTAGAGGTCAAACTCTTACCAAATCCTATGATTTAGCTATCAAGGCTAAGAAAAATTTAATCCCTGGATTTGATCAAATATATTTTTTCTTCCTCTGCAATCATGCAGGTGCTTCTTAAGCCCAAATTTGATGCAGTGAACGTAAATAGAACATGCGACCTTAGGATCTTCAGTCTAACGCTCTCCCAACTCTGAGCTATCCCCGCATGAAGTGAAGTTACTCTACTTTTTGCTAAATCTCATAACCATATTTTAAGCAAGTTTGAATTGATTTAAATTCCATTTGCTGTCTATCTCCTACGTTTCACAAATGCCCTCTACAGTTTACTTTGAGGTTTACTCCCACATTCGTTTCCTTACGTACAACAACGTGAATGGACATACTATTTATAATCCAGCATGCCGCTCGTATTCTTCACGGAGCCGTGTGTTCAACACAGAGCGAACTATTCTTTCGCCTTTTACTAAAGAATACCGTGTGTTGCCCACTCACAGCGGCATACGCCTATTTTTGGAGGCTACCTCTACACAGAGGAGGCCCATTAGACTAACACAAAACAATAATGGTTATATTAGAGGGGATGAATAGGAAGTTTTGATCGAAATTTTAAAAAGTTAAATTTTAAACATTTCTCATCTCAATAGATGTGCTGATGTGGCAAGTTGCATGATGAGATTCTCATTGCTACATGTTGACAAAGTTAGCGGGCAAGATTACTGGCCCCTCTCCCCTATTCTATAGGTTATATTACTACATGAAGTAAAAAGTTAAAGTTCATTCCAAATCATCACAGGGTGTTATGAATCATTTAATTTTGAAACCCAATAAAACCAATATCCATATACAAAATACAATTTAACAAGTTCATATTAAAATAGCAAAATTACTAATAAGAAAAATAACACTCCATAAACTAAAGATTTTAATATGCTGAAAATACAATTAAAAATAAATAAATTTATAAAACATGTCAATTATAAAAAAATAACATTCCATAACTTAATGGAATACTAAAAATCTCATATAATTAAAAATTTAAAAATTGTAACAAGTAATTTACATAATAAGTACACAATCATTACAATATCTTATTTTAGATAAACTTATACTGTTATTTATTTATCACACTTATAAAAGTTAGGGTCTAAATAAACACCTAAACATAGTGGATCACTACAGTTGTATTCTAACAGCGATAAAAACACACACAAGCCAATCCCCGTTCCCATCTCCAATCGCAAAGTGCAAAGTCTGCATCTCTGCACGTATTCTCGCACTCTTCTTCCCTCCATATCACGCACTGCCCCGCAAATTCACCGCTCAACCTTCCACAATATCCAGGGAATTGACCCATTCAAACTTCACCATATCACAAATCAGTAAGTATTTCAGAGATTTTATAGAAAAATTCAAAGACAAACAAAAAATTTCATTCGTACCAACAAATAAAATCCATTGAATTAATCTGCTAATATTGAAGAGAATAAGAATAAATATTACCAGAAGTTGTGAGCAGTAAAAAGGCGAGAAACAGATATACGCCCTTTGCCATTTAAGCAACTACAGATGTTCAAAAGATAGTAATGGATTCTGTGAGCAAACGATTAATACTTATATAGCTCAGACACCACATCTTTACACCTAATCTGCTTTGTAAGCACCGTATATTTTTATTTGTTTTATTACTCGGATACGCCAGATTCCAAGATTCTGGATATATGACAAATTCAATACGATGATCTCAAGTAAGACTATATGATTTCAAGCGTTAACTCCTAAATGGCAATTACAAATCATACATGAGATAGTGAGATGTTCTTGGGGTGATGGTGAATATATTCTCATTTAAAAGTATTTTAATGTAATTTAATTATTATTAGTTCTTGTTATGGAATTATTGCTCGAGGATGATTTTGATGAGTAATTAAATTTTGCAAAGTTCAGTCAATCAATATCTCAAATTCTTTTGTGTGGAAATGTCACGGTCATCATGAACAAGCAAGACTACATCACCAAAATGCTTGAGCTTCTTTCTGATGTTGTGAGCTACAAAATTTTATCTAGCAACCCATGCTCCAAAATTCTAAAGAAGGTGAAATCAGCTGTAGCTTGCTCATCTTTTGATGATGCCACTAAGAAGCATCTTATTCCCACCAAAAAAAGTGACGCCTCAAATTTATGGTGTTCTAAAAATTCACAAAGTCGACATCCCATTAAGACCCATTATGGACATCATAGGCTCACCTACATACAATTTAGCATCCTGCCTTTCCAAATTAATCTCCTCTTGTGGGTAAATATGATTCTTACATCAAAGATTCCAACCATTTTGTGGACTTCATCAAGGACATTAAGCTTGAAAACAATGACCTCTTGGTAAGCTCTGATGTTGTCTCCCTATTCACCAAGGTTTCCATCCCTAACTCAGTTGAGATTGTTAGGCGGAAGTTAAATGATGAGGTTGCCTCCCTTGTTGAGTTATGTTTGAAATCCACATTTATTTCTTTCCAAGGTGTGATCTATGAATAAGTGGATGGCATAGCTATGGGTTCCCCTATTTCTCCAATCATAGCCAACCTTTACATGGAGCATTTTGAAGATTTGGCCCTTTCCTCCTTCCCCCTTAAACCAAGATGGTGGAAGCATTATGTAGATGACACTAACGTTTGTTCGCCTCATGGTCGTGGAAAGTTAGAAGAAAACCTATTTTTTTACGCTTTGAAGCTCGGGTTGAGGATGAAAATGGAGGAGTCTTCAAAAACCCAACTGGAATCAGGTAGTCCTTGGAATGAGCTATCCAACAAATATAATTTTAATATGTTTTAATTTTATTATGTATTTATTTTTTTAGTTTTAATCACTTATAGGTTTTCAATTTAGAAAAGAAATAGAAGAGGTCTATGTTACGCACGTAATAATGGAAAAATAGCGGATTATAAAATTAAAAATATGGAGATTGCACCAGATATTGAAGTCCTTGATCAGCAAAAAAAAGAATTTTAGATATATAGAAAAAGTTCGCATTATATGGTTTGCGTTATGCAGTGTAATTGGTTTGACTTCAAAACTTGATTAAAGAAAAAATATTCAATAAAAAGCTATCTAACCAAGTGGAAGCACTAGATATTAGAGTTACAAATCTAAATTCGAAAGAATTAGAATTTTGTCCTTTATTGAGAAAAAGTTGTGTTATACAGTGTGCGTCACTTTTTTAAAATGTTGTTTTCTGAAAAAAAAAATCAATTTTCGTGGGAGATGGAAAAAGAAGTGCAATCTGATTCCAAAAATTTTGAAATTTTTTTATTTAGAATCTACAGATAAAATGTGATGAGACTCTAGTTTGCATCATCTTCAAATTCCTCACAGTTTAGTCGCTATAGGTGCCTGAATGTGAAGATTTAGTTAAAAATAATAATTTAAGTGTCCAGTTTGGCCAAAAATTGTAAACCACTATTGTGGGATCACCCAAAACCTTGTGGGAAAAAATCCTCTCTAAAAAAGAGAAATACAAGTGAAGGACAAGAAGCCTCCGAATAAGAGTGAAGGACGAAGAAGCCTCCAATCAAGAGAATTGAACTCAGGAAGATAGGAGCGAGAGGGACGGAACATGGAAAACACCAGCGAAGCATGAAGAAGCTACAAAACACTGCTCGTTGGGAATATTCTTGAGAAATTTGAAAATAGGAATACATGGTATCCCATATGGTAAAGAGATGCTCCATCTAGCAAAAATACATGGGTAACAACCAACACACATCACCGCCTAGTACAATAGGAACAAATACGTATACATAGCTCACTCCAACGAGAATAAAGGAAACATTAACATATGATGAGAAAGCATATATCTTTGAGAGGAGAGAGGCGTGAAACAGTTACACTAAAGCGAGATGCTTGAGAAGTGAGTGCATGAAGAGGAACCAAGGAGAACATCACGAGGTGCAATCCACGAGAAAGTACAAGCAGATAGAAAGGATGTGAAAATAAAAGTAACATACGCATGAGAAAGGTATGAAGGAAAACAAAGGAAAACATCAACCCCCATGACACTTTATATCATAGTGCGAGTACAACAAGGCACAAAGTGATGTGAAAGAATCCCAATCTACACATACAAAGTTGAGGCACTTTATTTCAGTGCATTTACAGATGATAAATACATGCAATGTGAGCCCATAAGGTCCAAAAAATACAACAGCTGAGAAGAAATATTTCTGGAATAAAAAAAAAAATCAAATCTAGAAACCACCTACACCACTATGAAGAGATTAGAAATAGCTTTCTGACGATATCTCGTTTTCCCATTTTCGACATCATATGCAAAAGTTATGCCGAAAACACTAAAGGAAACTCTAGAAAAGAATATCTAACTTTGACTGGAAATAACAGGGATGTAAAAAAAAATCTCCAAAAGGTACCTACACCACTAGAAAGTACTTTGAATCCTCTTTCTGATGATATCTCGTTTTCCAGATTTGACACTATGGGAAAAAGTTATGGCCTTCGGAAGAAAACAGCTCTCAAAGGGCAAAAATCATAGTTTGCGACATTAAATTTGATAGCCAAACGGTCATCGCAGCAAAATTGTAAGCCTAAATTTGATGGCCAAATGACCATCGGCACATTTGCACAATTGGACTTATTGAAAAAAAATTGCTTTTTAAAAAAAACAATAAAAAAAATATTACAATGATTTTTAAAATAAAAAATAATAAAAATTACAGTAAATTTTTTGTAATAAATTTTTTTTTTTTAAATATGGATTTTTCCCATAGGATGTAGGTACACTATGCAGGCCTGTGCAAGTATGGACCTG
>VDFB02144849.1:0-26219 GCA_007258455.2 Sequoia sempervirens
ATTTGAGTTTTAGCAAGGATTGGGAAAGGGTCATTTGCACAATTGACACCAATCCAATATGGAATAGGTATATGTCATTATTTTGGATGTATTTTAATCCTTTTTATTTGTTGCATTTCTTGAGCAATTTACATGTTATTTCATAGGAGTATTTTAATAAGTTTACATATAAGTAACCCATGTTTGAGGTTTAAGTCATTTGTCAATTTTAGGTGCTTAAATTTACATAGATCTTAGCTCCTGAATCATGACCAAACATAACTAAACCACCATCATACCTCTCAATTTTAGTTAACTTAATCTTATCTCTAGTCATGTGATTTGAACATCGACTATCAATTAGCCAATAGTCTTCATCCTATTTTGCATGAAAAGTGGTAACCAAAGTACCTTCTATCCTATTCTTCTTAGCCTCTGAAGCCTTCTTACTTACACATTTTGGAGGGTTAGTGGATATATATCTAATTTCTAAAGCTAAGAATAAGCATTCACTATCATCAACTTCATTGTCAGATTCATCATCAGAAATAGCTATCTCTTCCTTAACATAGTATAACTTCTTATACTTCTTATCCTTCCTATCTTTATCTCTTATAATCTATGATCTTCTTATGTGTAGCCCTATTTGGACATCTTGAAGCATAATGACCAATATTACCGCAACTAAATAATTTAAAGGGTAAAATACTTTATAGTTTTTGGTACCTTTTCTTCAACTTCTTGGTGAAGTTAGCTTCCAACTCATCAACACCATCACTATATAGTTCCTCCTGAATCTTCATTTGTTTAAATGTCATTTCTATCTTTTCTTCCATCTTCTCATCTTTCTATAACTTTCTCAGTTGAAATACTTGTAAGGTGTCAAACAAGTGTTCCAAGGTGTACTTCTTAGGAGATCATACATTTCTTCAATCACATAAATTTTATCACCATAGCTGTCTAGTAGAGTGATAAGGATCTTCTCAATTATGTCTTCATATGATAGCTTTCCTCCTTGTTCTAAATTCATTTTCAATCTATTCAACCTTGTGAAAGAAACTTGTAAATTCTTATCCATCTTCCATCTTCTGGTCAACAAATCTACACTTTTCCGCCAGTCTCTGTTTCAATTTCACCTGTTCATGTCCTTCATACATGTCTTCCAAATTCTTCTAGACATTATTTTCAGTATCCAAAGACATTAATTCTCTCATTTTTAGATAAACCGCAATAAAATGCATATTTTCCTTCTCATTTTCTTTATAAACAGAGATCAAATCTCTAGAATTAAGACCACCAGACAAAAGAGTATACGTGTTCTCAATATCCTTCTAGGTCTTGAAACCAAGAGAGATAATATATCCTCTCATTTGACCCTTCTAATTTTTTTAGTTAGTTCAACCAAACATAGGGATCATTAATTTGTGCCCCATTGGATCTTCCTTAAGTAGGTAACCTCTACAAAAGAAACCAAAAGCTCTAATACCAATTGTTAAATAGGCCCAAGACAACTAAGAGGGGGGTGAATCAATTGTCACACACATTTAACCTTAAAAATTTCTCAACTTAATGAACACTAGATTTTTACATGGAAAACACAATAAGGGAAAAAACATGGTGAGAGTTAACTCCTAATATAAAGATTATAAACTGAATACAAAGGTTCAATACCCAAAAGAGGACTCACTATCCAAATACAAAGGCTCACTACCTATAAAGAACTCACTTTCCAATAGAGAGGGTCATTGCCTACATATACAAAAGAGAACTAGAGATCCACCACTCCAATTAAAGCACATTTGTTGGATTATAGAAACCTTCAATTCATTTCCTTCAACAAATTGAAAAAATAGTATCACAACTCACTCACACACACTTCTTCTCTTATGATTTGTGGCACACTTTTGTCACTTTGCATTTCACTATCGTACATCTCTTCACAATTCAAATTGCTTTTATACTATTCTCAACCTTTGAAAATTTGACCAAGGTCAGCCACAATACATCATTGGATGGATTGGTTGGCTACTACAAACAAGGTTCTTAATGACAAGACATCAAGGACATGGCATCTTGTGAGCATTGAGAAAGCCACTAAAGGCTTTAATCAATCCTACTAGGGGCACTTATACTTTTTACGATAGTACCCTATTCTAAAAGACACTGTATGGATAAGGCATACTTACCATGAGGACTTTACAATTTAGTCTTATCCATTTATATACCGGCTTGAATGAAAAACATGTTGTAGTCACCTTTGATTTCTCCTTTCAGATGTGCCTCTTAGGCATGCCCCTCTAAATGTAAACAACAACAAGCAAGCACATCCGTACTTCGATCAACCTTTGTTTAGAAACAAAGTTAGAGAACATGCGATATACCAACCTCACACTCACAAGCTTTGTTCAATTTTAGTTCCCAAAATGAAAATGTGGAGGCAATATTTTATGCAATTTAATGTCACCAAAAATAATTTTGATTCTCAATATCGTCGTGAAGCGCGAGAGAAGCACATACGTCTCTTTAAGTGAAATTACTTTGCAATTTTTTTTATAAAACCACAAAATCACTTGTTCATTTTAACTTCAAAGAAGAAATGAATTCCTTTTGAAGCACAAACTTTGAAGTGTCAGATTGATTGTTCAATTTTAGAACTCAAAACCAAATTCTAGTGAATTTTTAATCTTCAATTTTAATCTAACTTTGAAAAAAAAATCTAGTTGGCTTAAAACATAAAATTAAAGTAGTAAATGGAGGCTTTAGGCTATTACAATAAGCATTTAAATATGTTTTTTCCAATTCCAATGCCCACTTTTTGAATTCAAATTTTGTTTATTTGCAGATTTTCTTGGTCTTGCTACTCCATTGTCTTCAAGAGACCTACAAATAAAACATTGATATATTAAAGAAACATTTAAGAAAATAAATCATTCAAAAGAATAGATGTTAAGAAGCGATTGTTTGCCAAAGCCAATAGTTCACTAATTCTGCACTCGATGAAAATATTAATATAAGTGGAGGGAAAAAACAAGATTAATATTGAACATCAATATGATATTGACCAAAAATGAATAGAAAAACACAATATTAGGACAACAAACCCCAGTGATCTTTACTGACTTCAACTTTTTTCTCTAAAGAATTTCCATGCTAGCAAACACCAATGACCTTGCATTCATCACCTTGATAATCACACAATCTTCATAAACAGAAAAATATATAATCTGTATGTATCCTTAATGTTGCAGCTTACTAAGTCATCATCCTGTTAATAAACATGTACATAGACTCTTTTTGTTCATGCAATCTTTATGAATTGCCATTAAAATTAGTCAAATATGAAAATCCTAACTCTAGGAATAATGTTGGCATTCTATTAGTATTTTATCATGTTGTATTCATTCCCATTGAGTGCCATCAAAAGATTGTACAAAATTATGAGGACTTGCTTCCACATTGAATACCACAACTTACTCCCAATAATAAAGTTGATGTTAGACTAAGTAATAAATGAAACATTAGGAAAGTATCGATGCCCACAAATTAATCATTACTCACCAATGGAGATAAGATTCTAAAATATTGTTGAAATTTGTGTTCATTTAATACGAAAGTCAAATTATATCCCAAAAATATTAACACAAACTTCCAATATTATCATTTGTGCATAAAAAATCTCAAAGCTTTCAACAAAGTAGGTAGGATCTCCTGAGCCACTAATGGGTGTGGCTCTTGTGAGATGACTCAGAAAGAACCTTTTTTTTCAACTACATTGTTTTTCTTTTGAGATAAGTGATTTTTGTTTTGAGATGGAAGGACTCGTTGCTCACAGGGCTCAAATTACTAAGAATGAGAACAACATAATGTGGGCAAGTGATAAGATCTAGTATATTGGTAGGTGGAAAACTGAATGATGGATTTGGCATGTGTGAAATTGAACGAGTGTTTTCTTAGAAACTTTCATTTAGTAGATATAAAAGTTGCAAAAATAATGCTTCTTTAAAGACTTTCAATTAATGCAAATGGAAAATATAAAGCCAAGAAGCATAAAGAATAATTGTTTGACTTGTGCATAAAGGACATGCCAAAAAGGGCATAGACTTTCACACAAATATATTTGGTGGGTACAAAGCTATCGAATAAATGAAAATGGACATTGTAAAAGTCATGTTCCTATAACATTTCCTAGTTACCACATTTCCTATCCTAAAATGGGAGCTTTAAAAAATTTTCAAGCACGATATGAATGACAGAGTGAGAAAAAACATGCCCAAATTCCTTTTTTGAAAACTTCAAAGCTAATATGAGCATTTAATTAATAAATAGAAACTATTACCAATGCCAATATATATAGATCATCTAGTTGTCCCTTCAATGAACACCACTATTTCCTTGTAATTGAATTGATACATTTCATTTTCCTTTAGGAACCCACAATATTCAAGAAAGTGAAATTAGTCCAATCTTTCTTCTATAGAGAGCCCACTTTTTGACTACAAATCTAGATGATACAAAGTATTGGGTAAACATATATTTCTATTTTCTATTTCCAACATATGAGTGACTCACCTACATGTCAAACTAGGTGAATCTCTAAGCAAGAGGAATTAGAAACATTTTTTTTCTTGACCCACTTTCCTCTACTTCAACTAAATACACATTTTTCAGGTACATGATATTATGAAAATAAATCATTATTTTCAACTATTGAAAGTTAAATGGATAAACATAAAACCTTAAACTAATTTAAGCATATTAATGATATAGAAGATAGAGATTATGTTAACCATGTAGTGGGTATGGCATGATAATAGTCTACATTAATGTCTTGGAATGCTTAGGAGGGGTGATAAATAGAACACATCATGCTTTATCTGGGCTAGATAAAAAAAAAATTGAGAGTATTGAGTTCAGACCTCCTCCTTGTAGACAACACACATCACTTGCCAGCCTCAATACCTACTAAACAAAAGGACATAAAAATGTGAGATGCTCTATATTTGGTTGGCTGGTGCCCTGTGGTGTAATGAGTTCAACTTCAGCTATGATGTAAAAAAGAAGATAAAGGTGGTAGTCTCTAGTAATTGAAGAGTACTTTAGATTTAACATAAATGTGCATATGTAATTTTTAAGAGGTAAATCAAAATATTTTTATTACAAAGCTATTGTACAAGACCATCATAAATCTGATTGGTTCAACCTTGTCTTGAAAGAATCTTTAGGAAGTAGTAAGAAAAAATGCTACTCATTGAAACATTAAGTGCCCTGATTAAAGCAAACTTCCTACAACCATAGATTATGTATTGTGATACGTGGACTGTCAAAATTAGTAAAATCTATTAAACAATGAACTACTTATGAGAGCTTTGTAAAACTCCCCTCCTTCTAGCACCACTTTGTGGACATAAAAATCTGTAAATGGCTAAAATTCTAACACACAAAGCATAATTAGTATTTCAAAACAAAGCAAATGTTTAATATCCATATGATATAATCCAACATGCTTTAAAATGCAAACCAATAAGAAGATAACTAAAGAATATCAAGAAATACATAAAGTATACCTATCCATTATTGGATTGGTGCTTCTTTGATGTGGAAAGAATCCCTTTCCCAATCCTTGATAAGCTCCTAGATGACACAATTCAAATGGTTGAGATGGTGGATAAGGTGAAATTCTAACTTAGGTGAGTTGTGGAGAATTTTAATACAATAGATGAGGCCTCTATCTATAGCCAAGAAGGATAGAAGAATGCTAAAAATAGAGGATGTGGAACTAAAGATCCACCAATGACAAGATACCACTTGTCAACATGTGAGAGGTTGAGGAATGAGCACATTTTGGTCAATGTACCAAAGAGGGGGAGATTTTAAATTTGAATTTGATGACAAGATGAGTTAAATGCTAAGTTTGACCTTTGGAAGAGACATGTAAGAGTTTTTAGATGCTTTGTTTGATGTACATGTTAATTTCGGGGGAGATTTCAAACTTGGAGAATATTCCCCAAAGATGCCAAGTTGAAAATAAATAAATACTTTAATAAACTTTTTAAATGCCCTTTCATGTGCAAGTGGAAAAATATAGAGAATACAAGTGATCAGGATTTAATTAATTTGATGAGGGATTAGGTAATTTGACCTATTTGACTTAGATTTGTGAATTTAAAATAAATAAAAAGGAGATGGAAAATGATTTAAAATTAGCTAAATAAATGTTTTTGACTTATATAGCTAAAGGATATGATGTTAGTGGTTTAATTAAATAATTTTTATTTATTTAATTAAATGAAGAACTTTAGAAGACTA
The DNA here is from genome assembly GCA_007258455.2 of Sequoia sempervirens. Classification (NCBI taxonomy): domain Eukaryota; kingdom Viridiplantae; phylum Streptophyta; class Pinopsida; order Cupressales; family Cupressaceae; genus Sequoia; species Sequoia sempervirens. The sequence goes on from VDFB02144849.1 coordinate 6,286, forward strand.
ATTAAATAAACTTTATTTATTTAACTAAAGAGATGAATATGATGATAAAGAGATGATTAAGGATGCCATGGAATTAGTGAATACAGATTAGATGCATGATGCCAAATTTCATGTCTATAGGTACTCTTTCGGTCATCTACACATCTATCCCATCAACATTTATATAGGCCCTCAGAGTGAAATCATTTCTCTTAGGGTACCATAGTCCATAATCTAGTGTGCCTTTAAGATATCTAAATATCCTTTTTATAGCTATAAGATGTGCTTCTCTAGGATTTTCTTGGAATCTAGGAACTAAACACACTGCATGCATAATATATGGTCTAGTAGTAGTAAGATACAACAATCCACTAATCATGGATCTTTATTTGCTCTTATTAGTCTTCTAAGGTTTATCATCCTTGAGTAGCTTACATCTAGTTACCATAGGAGTACAAACCAATTTATAATCCTCCATCCCAATAAAAGTTAACAACTCTTTTACATACTTAGATTGTGAAAAGAATATCCTTTTCTTAGATTCATTCAATTGTAGACCAAGGAAGAAATTCAATTCACCAATCATAGACATCTCAAATTCTTTTGGTGTTTCTTCAGGGAAATTTTTACACATGCTTTTATTTCCACCAAAGGTGATATCACCAACATAGACAACTACAATCAACATCTTCTTACCTTGCATTTTGAAGTAGAGGTTGTTCATAGAACCTTTTTCTAATCACCACTTTGTTAGATATATGTCCAATCTTGCATACCAAGCTCAGGGAGTTTGCTTCAATCCATACAATGCTTTCTTCAATTTACAAACGATGTCCAGATTTTTAGACAACTAAAGCCCTTCAGGTTGCTCCATGTACACTTCTTCCTCCAACTCACCATTCAAAAAAGATGATTTAGCATGGACATTTGATCTACCTTTAAGTCTTTGTGTGCAAAGAATGCCAAAAAAATCCTTATACTTTCCATTTTGGCTACAGGGAAAAATGTTTCCTCAAAATCTATACCTTCAACTTGTGAATATCCTTTGCATACCATTCTTTCCTTATTCCATGCTACTCCACATTCATTAATTTTGTTCCAAAATACCTATTTTGGACCAATCACATTGTTTTTCATAGGTCTAGGGACTGTTTCCCATGTCCAATTCTTTTCTATCTACTACAGTTCATCTTTCATAGCTCTCACCCAACTTTAATCTTCACATGCTTATTTTAGAGATTTAGGTTCTATTTTGGAGAGGGTATGCGTAGGGTCATGAATGGCCAAAAAGTGGCAATATGATGGGTATGGGTATGTGTAGGATATGTGATATGTGATGATTGATTTTTGAGATGTGATGATTGATCTTTGAGATGTGGGGGTTGGATTTTTTGATGTGGTCGATCTTTATTTCCAACCTCTTGACATTGGAGATATTGTTCTTGATGTGGTTGTGGATACAACTCAATGGTTTGATGACATGGTTCAACCAATGGAATATTTTATTGATTTTGGAGTAAAAATGTCTCTTGTTTCAAGGCTTTAGTTAGTTTTTCAAGGGAAGCAATTTTGTCTAGCAAAACTTGGTCTTGATTTGATTTTGGAACCCTTGATATAGTTGGTTTGGATATTGTTTAATTGGATTTGGAATGTATGTTGGTGTTCATTGCATAAGATCATGGAAAAATTTATGCTGGAAAATCTTCTGATTCTGGATGATGTTTATATTTTCCATTATAGGTTAAAATTGAACATTGTTGTGTTTGGGAATCATATTGCCTTGATTTAAGTAACTTTCGTTTTACATGGTGTTACCTTAACTTGGATCAATACATGAAATTAACATTTTTTTTGTACTTTGAATAGCATTTGTATGATTCACAAACATGTTTACCCCAATGTTTACCAAGTGCATATTTGAAATGTTCATGTTTGGAAGACTTGTACTTGGTACATTCACATTTGGCATGTATGGAATTGGTGGGATGATGTTTGTTTAAAGGCTCATGTATTGAGTGTTTGTTTGATAAACTTGTAGTTTTGGATTCAAATCTACCATTGGGAAAGGTGTTCCAAAATTTTGACCAAGAATACTCACATTTATTGTTTCACCAAGGTTAGTAGGTGATAATGATCCCATGTATGGATTGTATAAATGTGAGTGTTGATAATCAATTTTCATTTTAAGGTTTTGATAGTTTGGTTGGTTTGGAATACTCATGATGTATGGATCAAGTTTATATTCCATGTTCTTCTTTTGTTTTGACTGTAAAAGTGACCTCTAAGGTTCTTAGTACCAATGATAAGATGAAGGATGAAAGGCGTGAATGGTATGGAATTGAACATTTAGGAACTTTGGATCAATGCTAGACTTTAGGGTTTTATTTTGATTGGTTTGATTGGATTTGGAACTTGTAAACCCTAAGATGTTAGATATGATCTTATGATGAATTCATTCAAAAGGGTGATAATTTAGCTAAGTATGCGAGGAAGGAATCATCAACACATACCTAACCAAATAGATGATTTTTTATTTGGTTTAAGGATGTACCTATGTCTAGATAATGATGTTTCCAAAGTTATAAATTTGTTTGGTGGGATAAAGATGGTGAATGTTGGAATGAACGAAATGTTTGATTTGATCCTAAGTGAACCCAAGGATAAACTTGTTTACAAGACCATGATAGTGAAAAACATTCTTTTCTCTAAGAGTGGTTCAAAACCCAAAAGACCAATGTTTGCATGAAAAACCATAAGACAAAAATATACACAAGAACATATGTGGGGTCCAATTCAATTAATATTTTCTTAATGGATTCCTTTTACCACAAAAAAATCTTCATTAATTTTCAAGTTGAAGGTCCAATGTCCTAATTTTCCTTCATCCCACAAAATGCATTATGTGGAAATTGAGGAAATCAAGGCAAAGGTTTCCTAATTTTGACCTTAGCAGGAGCAAATTGAGATGAAATCCAAATTACTATAAACCTCTAAGGACATGAATCCCAAGGGATAGCAAGGGAATGCAAACTCATTCAAGGATATTTGCTTCTCCCAAAGGGTTTGAAATTTGAATGATTTGTTTAATGTTTGTCTCAATGTTTTGGATCCAAGCAATGTGTTTTCAAACTAACTCAGAAGCAATATAACATCCTAGCTCAATTGGTACATTTTTCTTGGTGGGGTTCTCTCATGCTCTTTGTAGTAAAAGAGATGATTTTACATGCAACCAAGGAAAAAATATAAAGGTATGTTAAGAATGAAGTCTTAACCATTATATTTTAACAAAGATCGGATATGGTAAGTAACTTCATGGAATTTAAGTTCCAATGCACCACTTTGATAAACTCATTGGATGGATTGGTTGGCTACTACAAAGAAGGTTCTTAATGACAAGACATCAGGGACATGGCACCTTGTGAGCATCGATCAAGCCACTAAAGGCTTTAATCAATCCTACTAGGGACACTTATACTTTTTATGGTAGTACCCTATTTTGAAACACCCTATCTGGATAAGGCCTACATACCATGAGGACTTGACGGTTTAGTCTTATCCATTTATATATAGGGCCAAATGAAAAACTAGTTGGAGTCACCTTTGAGTTCTCCTTTTGAATGTGTCTCTTAGGAAGGCCCCTCTAAAGGTAAACAACAATGAGCAAGCACATCTGTATTTCGATCAACCTTTGTTTAGAAAAAAAGGGAGAACACACGCGATATACCTAACTCACACTCACAAGCTTTGTTTCATTTTAGTTCCCAAAATGAAGATGTAGAGGCAATATTTTATGAAATTTAATGTTACCAAAAATAATTTTGATTCTCTAGATCATCGTGAAGTGGGAGAGAAGTGCATATGACTTTTTAAGTGAAATTACTTTGCAAAAAAAATTATAAAAACAAAAATCACTTGTTCACTTTCACTTCAAAGTAGAAATTAATTCCTTTTTAAGCACCAAATTTGAAGTCTAAGATTCATTGATAAATTTTAGACCTCAAAACCCAAATTCTAGTGAATTTTTAACATTCAATTTTAATTCAACTTTGAAAAAAAAATCTAGTTGGCTTAAAACAGAAAATTAAAGCAATAAATGGAGGCTCTAGGCTATTACAATCAGCATTTAAAAATTCTTTTTCCAGTTCCAATGCCCACTTTTTGAATTCAAATTTTGTTTATTTGCATATTTTCTATGTCTTGCTACTCCATTATCTTCAAGAAACCTACAAATAAAACATTGATATATTCAAGAATCGTTTAAGAAAATAAATCTTCCAAAACAATAGATGTTAAGAAGTGATTGTTCACCAAATCTAATAGTTCACTAATTCTGCACTCAAAGAAAATATTAATATTAGTGGAGAGAAACAAAAAGATTAATATTGAACATTAATATGATATTGGCCAAAAATGAATCGAAAAACACAATATTAAGACAACAAACCCCAATGATCTTTACTGACTTCAATTTTTTTCTCTAAAGCATTTCCATGCTAGCAAACACCAATGGTCTTGCATTCATCACCTTGATAATAACATAATCTTCATATACCAAAAAATGTATAATCTATATATATCCTTAATGTTGCAACTTACTGAGTCATCATCTTGTTAATTAACATGTACACAAACTTTTTTTGTTGACACAACTTTATCAATTGCCATTAAATTTAGTGAAATATGGAAAACCTAACTCTAGGCATATTGTTGGTGTTCTGTCAATATCTTACCATGTTGTATTCATTTTCACTTAGTTCCATCAAAATATTGTACAAAATTATGAGGACTTGCTTCCACATCAGATACCATAACTTACTGCCAATAATAGAGTTGATGTTACACTTAGTAATAAATGGAACACTTGGAAAGTATCGCTGCCCACCAATTAATAATTACTCACCAATGGAGATAAGATTGGAAAATCTCATTGAAATATGTGTTCATTTAATATGAAAGTTTAATTATATAACAAAAATATTAACAAAAACTTCCAATATTATTGTTTGTGCATAAAAGATATCAAAGCTTTCAACAAAGTAGGTAGGATCCCTTGAGATACTGATGGTTGTGGCTCTTGTGAGATGACTCAAAAAGAACCTTTTTCTCGACTATATTTTTTTTCTTTTGAGAGTAGTGATTTTTTCTTTTGATATGGAAGGACTTGTAGCTGAGAGGGCTCAAATGACTAAGAATGAGAACAACATAAAGTGGGCCAGTGATAAGATGTAGTAAATTAGTAGGTGGAAAATCGAATGAGTGGTTTCTTAAAAACTTGTAGTTAGTAGGTATAAAACTTGTGACCATAATGCTTCTTTAAAGACTTTCAATTAATGCAAATGGCAGATGTAGAGCCTGCGAGCATAAAGAATAATTGTTTGACTTGCATGTAAAGGACATGTCAAAAAGGGGATAGACTTTCGACAAATGTATCTAGTGGGTACAAATATATGGAATAAAAGATAATGGAAAGTGTAAAAGCGATGTTCCTAAAAAAATTCTAGGCTACCATGTTGCCTATCCTAAAATGGGAGCTTTAAAATTTTTCAAGCACGATACGAATGATAGAGTGAGAAAAAACATGCCCAAATTCTTTTTTTAAAACTTCAAAGCCAATGTGAGAATTTAATAAAAAAATAGAAACTATTACCAATGTCAATAAATATATTGTTCCTCTAGTTGTCCCTTCAATGAACACCACTATTTCCTTGTAATTGAATAGATACATTTATTTTTCCTTTAGCAACCGGCCAAATTCAAGAACATGAAATTATTCCAATCTTTCTTCTATAGAGAGCCCACTTGTTTGACCATAAATCTAGATGATACAAAGTCTTGGGTAAACATATCTTTCTATCTTCTATTTCCAACATATGAGTGACTCACAAACGTTTCAAACCAAGCAAATCTCTACGCAACAGGAATTAGAAAATTTTTGTTTCTTGACCCACTTTCCTCTAGTTCAACTAAATACACATTTTTTAGGTAGATGATATTATGGAAAAAAATCATTATTTTCAACTATTAAAAGCTAAATGCATAAACTTAATAGCTTAAACTAATTGAAGCGGTTTCATGACATGGAAGATAGAGATTATGTTAACCAATTAGTGGGTATGCCATGATAATAGTCTACACTAATGTCTTGAAATGCTTAGGAGGGTTGCTAAACAGCACAAATAATTCTTTATATGGGCTGGCTAAATTGTCTTTGACAATACTGAGTTTAGACTTCGTCCCCAAGGACAACACACATCACTTGCCGGCCTCAATACCTACTAAAGAAAAGGATATAAGAATGTGAGATGCTTTTTTATTGGTTGGCTAGTAACTTATGGTGTAACGGGTTGAACTTTAGCTATTAGGAAACAAAAATAGATAAAGGCTATACTCTTTATTAATTGAAGAGTACTTTATATTTAACATAAATATGCTTATGTAATTTTTTAGAGGTAAATAAAAATATTTTGACTATAGGGCTATTGTATAAGACCATCATAAATCTTATTGTTTCAACCCTATCATAAAAGAATCTTTAGGAAGTAGTAAAAAAATGCTACTCATTGAAATATTAAATTCCTTGATAAAAGAAAACTTCACACAGACCATAGATTTTGTACTGTAATACGTGGACTATCAGCATTAGTTAAATCTATTAAACAATGAACTATTGATAAAAGCTTTGTAAAACTTCCCTCCTTATAGCACCATTTTGTGGACATTAAAATCTGTAAATAACTAAAATTCTAACACACAAAGCATGATTAGTATTTCAAAACAGAGCAAATATTCGATATCCATATCAAATAATGTAATGTGATTTTAAAATGCAATCCAATAACAAGATAAGTAAAGCCTATTAAGAAAAACATGAAGTATACCTATCCATTATTGGATTGGTGCTTCTTTGATATGGAAAGAATCCCTTTCCCAATCCTTGATAAGCTTCTAGATGACAAGATTCAAATGGTAGGGATGGTGTATAAGATGAAATGCTAACTTAGGTGAGTTGTGCATAATTAATACAATAGACAAAGGCTCTATCTATAGCCAAGAAGGATAGATGAATTCCAAACATGGAGGGTGTGGGACTAAAGATCCACCAATGGAAAGATTCCACTTGTCAACATGTGAGAGGTTGAGGAATGAGCACATTCTAGTCAATGTTCCAAAGAGGGGGAGATTTGAAATTTGAATTTTATGACAAGATAAGTTAAATGCTAAGTTTTACCTTTGCAAGAGACATGTAAGAGCTCTTAAATGCTTTGTTGGATGTACATTTCAATTTGGGCAAGGATTTCAAACTTGGAGAATATTCCCCAAATATGCCAAATTGAAAATAAATTAAGATTTTAATAAATCATTTAAATGCCCTTTCATTTGCAAGTGGAAAAATCTAGAGAATAGAAGTGATTAAGTTTGAATTAATTGGGACTTAATGAATTTGATGAGGGATTAGGTGATTTGACCTATTTGATTTAGATTTTTGGATTGAAAATAAATCAAAAGGAGATGGAAAATGATTTAGAATTAGTTAAATAAATGATTTTGATTTATTTAGCTAAAGGGAATGATCTTAGTGTTCTAATTAAATAAGTTTGATTTATTTAATTAAATGAAGAAATTTAGAAGACTAATTAAATAAAATTGATTTATTTATTTAAAGAGATGAATATGATGATAAAGGGATGATTAAGGATGCTATGGAATTAGTGAATATGGATTAGATACACGATGAAAAAATTTCATGTCTATAGGTACTCTTTCAGTCATCTACACATCCATCCCAATCAAAATTTAGATAAGCACTCAGAGTGAAATCATTGCTCTTAGGGTACTATAGTTCATAATGTGATGTGCCTTTAAGATATCTAAATATCCTTTTTATAGCTATAATATGTTCTTCTCTATGAACTTCTTGCAATCTAGGAACTAAACACACTGCATGCATAATATATGGTCTAGAATCAGTAAGATATAACAATCTGCCAATCAAGGATCCATATTTTCTCTTATCAGTCTTAGTAGATTCATCATCCTTGCTTAGCTTACATCTAGTTACCCTAGGATTACAAACTAGTTTATAATTCTCCATCCCAATAAAATTTAACAACACTTTTACATACTTAGATTGTGAAATGAATATCCCTTTATTAGTGTCATTCACTTTTAGAAAAAGGAAGAAATTCAATTCACCAATCATAGACATCTCAAATTCTTTTTGCATTTCTTCAAGGAAATTTTTACAACAGCTTTTATTTCCACCAAAGATGATATCATCAACATAGCAAACTACAATCAACATCTTATTACATTGCATTTTGAAGTAGACATTGTTGTTCATAGAACCTTCATTGAGTAACTGCTTTCCTAGATATCAATCCAGTCTTGCATACCAAGCTTAGGGAGCTTGCTTCAATCCATACAATGATTTCTTCAATTTACAAACCATGTCTAGATTGCGAGACAATTGAAACTGTTTAGGTTGCTCCATGTACACTTCTTTCTCCAACTCACCATTAAGAAAAGATGACTTAACATCCATTTGATATACCTTGAAATCTTTGTGTGAAAAGAATGCCAAAAACATTTTTATAGCTTCCATTGTGGCTACACGGACAAATATTTCTTTAAAATGTATACCTTCAACTTGTGAATATCCTTTTCATACTATTCTTTCCTTATTCCATGCTACTTCTCCACGTTCATTCAGTTTATTCTAGAACACCCATTTTGAACCTAATGGAACTTCAAATTTTTGCTCCTTATGTTTCACTCAGGCCCTGCCTTATGTCACCTATCTTTCATGGTGTTGGAAATTTCTTAGGGTTGGGGTTTTAGCTTTGTTTGCATGTAAAACACTTGTTTTTATTTTATGCCTTCGCTAGGATCTATTTCGTTGTTACTTTTTGAGGGGATTTAAAAAATATTATGTCCTATTATTCTGTCTAGGCTAGGTCCCTTTGGTCTCAAATATTATATTTCCTCTGCTAGGTTTTATTTTCCTAAGTCTTGGTTGGCCCCATGTTTCATCATTTAGAAACAACTTATGTCATTGTTTGTAATTTTCCTAGTCATGCCCCTTTGTGATTTTAATAAATGCTTTTTTTTTTAGAGGGATCAATTTTGCGCTATCATCGATCAATTTCCTTTTGATCTCAGCCATTGCCCGCTATCCTGCGATGACCCCACTACACTGCTTTAGTTGATCATGAGATCACTGGTAGGTGCCACATGTCCTTTCTATTGAGGCCGATGGGGATAGGCTTGGTTCACCATCGATCAATTATCATCAAATATCAATGGTTGCTCGCCATCACATGATCAAGAGTTACAAAGTTGTTATGAATCATGATATCATGGGTAGGCACCATGTGTCTCATCTGATGGAGCCAAATGAATAAAGGAAATACAATAGTACATTAATCTAGCCTTAAATACATTAAAAGGTAGGTTACAAAACTGCTCTTAAGGTGCACATGTTTTAAATCGATGGATTTGTTATAATCTTGGTGGGAAAGCTACTCGATGGTTAATGATCAGGCTAGCGACAATGTTGAGGGGTTCAGATCACTGATGTTAAAGATCTACGGTTGCCCTCCATCGTGTGATCAGAAGTTGTAGGATCTTTACTGATTGTGATATTGTGGGAGACTACCACATGGACTTCCTTTGCAACATATGGTATGGTAGGCCCCTTATTGCCATGTTGGTGATTGTGTGAGCTTGTTTGGAAGGGTTACTAAATATTTGACTAAGGAAGAATAAAAGAATGGACTACTAACGGTGGTAAATTAGATGTTTCAATTACAACAGTTTCTAGTTTTTCTTTGATGGTAGTTTTCGTATAGGTTTCTTGTGGTTTTTTATTGTTGCATCAACTTTTTTTAGCTACCATGATAAACAAGAATATTCTCCAAGGTGATGGTTGTTGCAACATATTTTTGGAATATCTCCAAGTTCTTCATTTGGCTGGTGACATGTGTACTTTCAGGCCCAATGCTTGTTTGCTCCTTCATGTTCTATAAGAAGGATTTCAAGGCCAAAAGTACTAGTTAGAAAGTTAGATAATTTTGGGTCGAGTCTAGATGTGAGTTTGTAGATCAATTGTAAAGATGGATGGTTTTAGAGAGAAATACAATTTCAGTTTTGGGTCATTTTGTAATAATTTTTGAATTCATTGGGATTTAATATTGTATAACAGTACTAACATTTGAGTTGAAATGGTAAAATTGAACTCATGTCTCTACACTGTGCATGCATATTTGAATTTTGAATAAGATGACTGAGGGTTATTTCATTCATCTCACTATTGTGATGTGTGTGATCCTTAATTTAGCTTTAATGCAAGGAGTTAATTAAAATGCTTGATTGGAATTATAGGTGGATATGTTCTGTATATGGATTTAATAAGTAGTATTGGGTTAGAATGCATACTGATGAAATTGTAATGCAATATTGTCAAGTATCCTATACGTTATGTATTAAATTTGTCATGAACCTTTAGATGCTTATGAATTCGACTCATGTAATAGATATATGGCATAATCTAAGTCATAATTATTCCTATAATTCAGTATTTGTTCCTCTTTTCCTAGAGCTTCCTACAAATTGTAAGTCAAATGACTATCTCATGTTGTGGATTTTGTTGTAATTACCTCATTGTCTAGATAGTTGATATAATTGATGAATAGCCAATTCTATTTGATATTATCCTATTGTGTTGAGCTATTAAGTGAGATTATCTATTATTATTCATGTTGTTTATAATAATGGTGCAGAGGTTGTAAACACATTAAGGGATCAGCCTCCTAGGTGTTGCAGAGCCCAAAGTGTAGGAGGTCTTTAAAATTCTTGTTAGTTGGTCTAGGTCATTTGAGCTTCCCTTGATTGGAATTGCTTCTTGTTATACCCTAGTGGTATAACTAAGGGCTCTTGATAATCCTCATAAATGGGGAGTTTAATGATATTTTCTTGCCCCAACTATGATATGATAAATTTGATGGGTCCCCTAAGTGGTGTGTATTTCAATTTGTTACCTTCTAAGATTTGTGTCCATTAAGATTATTCTTGTCATGATTGATCTTGGATATGTGATGATTGATCTTTGAGATGTGATGTGATTATTCTTGTGGGGGTTGGATTTTTTGATGTGGTCAATCTTGATTTCCAACCTCTTGACATTGGAGATATTGTTCTTGATGTGGTTGTGGATACAACTCAACGGTTTGATGACATGGTTCAACCAATGGAAGATTGTATTGATTTTTGAGTAAAAATGTCTCTTGTTTCAAGGCTTCAGCTAGTTTGTCAAGTGAATAAATTTTTTCTAGCAAAACTTGGTCTTGATTTGATCTTGGCACCCTTGATATAGTTGGTTTGGATATTGTTTAATTGGATTTGGAATGTATGTTGGTGTTGATTGCATGAAATCATGGAAAATTTGATGTTGGACAATCTTCTAATTGTGGATAATGTTTAGATTTTCCATTATAGGTTGAAATTGAACATTGTTGTGTTTGGGAATCATATTGCCTTGATTTAAGTAACTTTGATTTTACATGGTGTTACCTTGACTTGGATCAATACATGAAATTAACATTTTTTTTGGACTTTGAATAGCATTCATATGATTCACAAACATGTTTACCGCAATTTTTACCAAGTGCATATTTGAAATGTTCATAACTTCTGCTTCTTTCAGAAGACCTCGATTTACTAAGGTATGAACAACATATGGAATTGGTGGGATGATGTTTGTTTAAAGGCTCATGTATTGAGTGTTTGTTTGATAAACTTGTAGTTTTGGATTTAAATCTACCATTGGGAAAGGTGTTCCAAAATTTTGACCAAGAATACTCACATTTGTTCTTCCACCAAGGTTAGTAGGAGATAAGGATCCCATGTGTGGATTGTATAAATGTGAGTGTTGATAATCAATTGGCATTTTACGATTTTAATAGTTTGGTTGGTTTGGAATACTCATGATGTATGGATCAAGTTTATATTCCATTTTCTTGTGTTTTGACTGTAAAAGTGACCTCTAAGGTTCTTAGTACCAATGATGAGATAAAGGACGAAAGGCGTGAATGGTATGGCATTGAACATTTAGGAACTTTGGATCAATGCTAGACTTAGGGTTTTATTTTGATTGGTTTGATTGGATTTGGAACTAGTAAACCATAAGATGTTAGATATGATCTTATGATGAATTCGTTCAAAAGGGTGATAATTTAGCTAAGTATGTGAGGAAGGAATCATCAACACATACCTAACCAAATAGATGATTTTTTATTTGGTTTAAGGATGTATCTATGTCTAGATAATGATGTTTCCATAATTATAAAGTTGTTTGGTGGGATGAATATGGTGAATGTTGGAATGAACGAAATGTTTGATTTGATCCTAAGTGAACCCAAGGATAACCTTGTTTACAAGACCAAGATAGTGAAAAACATTATTTTCTCTAAGAGTGGTTCAAAACCCAAAAGACCATGTTTGCATGAAAAACCATAAGACAAAAATATACACAAGACCATGTGTTTGGTCTAATTCAATTAATATTTGCTTAATTGATAACTTTTACCACAAAAAAATCTTCATTTATTTTCAAGTTGAAGGTCCAATGTCCTAATTTTCCTTCATCCCACAAAATGCATTATGTGGAAATTGAGGAAACCAAGGCAAAGGTTTCCTAATGTTAACCTTAGCAGGAGAAAATTCAGATGAAATCCAAATTCCTATAAACTTCTAAGGACATGAATCCCAAGGGATAGCAAGGGAATGTAGATTCATTCAAGGATATTTGCTTCTCCCAAAGGGTTTGAAATTTCAATGATTTGTTTAATGTTTGTCTCAATGTTTTGGATCCAAGCAATGTGTTTTCAAACTAACTCACAAGCAATATAACATCCTAGATAAATTGGTACATTTTTCTTGGTGGGGTTGGCTCATGCTCTTTGTAGTAAAAGAGATGATTTCACATGCAACTAAGGAAAAAATATAAAGGTATGTTTAGAATGAAGTCTTAACCTCTATATTTTAACAAAGATTGGATATGGCAAGTAACTTCATGGAATTTAAGTTCCAATGCACCACTTTGATAAACTCATTGGATGGATTGGTCAGCTACTACAAACAAGGTTCTTAATGACAAGACATCAGGTACATAGCACCTCGTGAGAATAGATCAAGCCAGTAAAGGCTTTAATCAATCCTACTGGGGACACTTATACTTTTTATGGTAGTACCCTATTTTGAAACACCCTATCTAGATAAGACCTACGTACCATGAGGACTTGACGGTTTAGTCTTATTAATTTATATATAGGGCCAAATGAAAAACTAGTTGGAGTCACGTTTGAGTTCTCCTTTTGAATGTGTCTCTTAGGAAGACCCCTCTAAAGGTAAACAACAATGAGCAAGCACATTCGTATTTTGATCAACCTTTATTTAGAAAAAAAAGGGAGAACACACATGATATACCTAACACACACTCACAAGCTTTGTTCAATTTTAGTTCCCAAAATGAAGATGTGGAGGCAATATTTTATGAAATTTAATGTAACCAAAAAGAATTTTAATTCTCGAGATCATTGCGAAGTGGGAGGGAAGTGCATATGACTTTTTAAGTGAAATTACTTTTCAAAAAAAATTATAAAAACAAAAAATCACTTGTTCACTATAACTTCAAAGTAGAAATTAATTCCTTTTTAAGCACCAACTTTGAAGTCTAAGATTGATTGTTCAATTTTAGACCTCAAAACCCAAATTCTAGTGAAATTTTAACATTCAATTTTAATTCAACTTTGAAAAAAAAATCTAGTTGGCTTAAAACAGAAAATTAAAGCAATAAATGGAGGCTCTAGGCTATTACAATAAGCATTTAAAAATTCTTTTTCCAGTTCCATTGCCCACTTTTTTAATTCAAATTTTGTTTATTTGCATATTTTCTGTCTTGCTACTCCATTGTCTTCAAGAAACCTGCAAATAAAACATTGATATATTCAAGAATCGTTTAAGAAAATAAATCATTCAAAATAATAGATGTTAAGAAGTGATTGTTCACCAAAGCTAATAGTTCGCTAATTCTACACTCAATCAAAATATTAATATTAGTGGAGAGAAACAAAAATATTAATATTGAACATTAATATGATATTGACCAAAAATAAATTGTAAAACACAATTTTAAGACAACAAACCCCAATGATCTTTACTGACTTCAATTTTTTTCTCTAAAGCATTTCCATCCTATGAAACACCAATGACCTTGCATTCATCAGCTTGATAATAACACAATCTTCATATACAAAAAAATGTATAATCTATATATATCCTTAATGTTGCAACTTACTGAGTCATCATCCTGTTAATAAACATGTACATAGACTTTTTTTGTTGACACAGCTTTATCAATTGCCATTAAATTTAATCAAATATGAAAAACCTAACTCTAGGCATATTGTTGGTGTTATGTCAGTATTTTATCAGGTTGTATTCATCTTCACTTAGTGCCATCAAAATATTGTACAAAATTATGAGGACTTGCTTCCACATTAGATACCATAACTTACTACCAATAATAAAGTTGATGTTACACTTAGTAATAAATGGAACACTGGGAAAGTATCGATGTCGACCAATTAATAATTACTCACCAATGGAGATAAAATTGTAAAAGATCATTGAAATATGTGTTCATTTAATATGAAAGTTCAATTATATAACAAAAATATTAACACAAACTTCCAATATTATGGTTTGTGCATAAAAGATATCAAAGCTTTCAACAAAGTAGGTAGGATCCCCTAAGGTACTGATGGTTGTGGCTCTTGTGAGATGACTCAAAAAGAACTTTTTTTTTTTACTATATTTTTTTTCTTTTGAGAGTAGTGATTTTTTCTTTTGTGATGGAAGGACTTGTAGCTGACAGGGCTCAAATGACTAAGAATGAGAACAACATAAAGTGGGCCAGTGATAAGATGTGGTAAATTGGTAGGTGGAAAACCGAATGATGGATTTGGCTGGTGTGAAATGGAATGAGTGGTTTCTTAAAAACTTGCAGTTAGTAGATCTAAAACTTGCAACCATAATGCTTCTTTAAAGACTTTCAATTAATGCAAATGGCAGATGTAGAGCCAACAAGCATAAAGAATAAATATTTGACTTGCATGTAAAGGACATGTCAAAAAGGGGATAGACTTTCCACAAATGTATCTAGTAGGTACAAATATATGGAATAAAAGATAATGGAAAGTGTAAAAGCCATGTTCCTTAAAAAATTCTAGACTACCATGTTCCATATCCTAAAATCGAAGCTTTAAAAATTCTCAAGCACGATATGAATGACAGAGTGAGAAAAAAAATGCCCAATTCTTTTTTGAAAACTTCAAAGCCAATGTGAGAATTTAATTAAAAAATAGAAACTATTACCAATGTCAATATATATAGTTCCTCTAGTTGTCCCTTCAATGAACACCACTATTTCCTTGTAATTGAATTGATACATTTATTTTTCCTTTAGCAACCGGCCAAATTCAAGAACATGAAATTATTCCAATCTTTCTTCTATAGAGAGCCCACTTGTTTGACCATAAATCTAGATGATACAAAGTCTTGGGTAAACATATCTTTCCATTTTCTATTTCACACATATGAGTGACTCACAAACATTTCAAACTAGGTAGATCTCTACGTAAGAGGAATGAGAGAATTTTTGTTTCTTGACCCACTTTCCTCTAGTTCAACTAAATACACATTTTTTTGGTAGATGATATTATGGAAAAATATCATTATTCTCAACTATTAAAAGCTAAATGCATAAACTTAATAGCTTAAACTAATTGAAGCAGTTTCATGACATAGAAGATAGAGATTATGTTAACCAAGTATTGGGTATGCCATGATAACAGTCTACACTAATGTCTTGCAATGCTTAGGAGGGTTGATAAATAGCACACATCATTCTTTATTTTGGCTGGCTAAATTGTCTTTGACAGTACTGAGTTTAGACTTTGTCCCCATAGACAACACGCATCACTTGCCGGCCTCAATACCTACTAAAGAAAAGGTCATAAAAATGTGAGATGCTTTGTATTTGGTTTGCTGGTCCCCTATGGTCTAACGGGTTGAACTTTAGCTATTAGGAAACAAAAAGAGATAAAGGGTATACTCTTTATTAATTGAAGAGTACTTTATATTTAACATAAATGTGCATATGCAATTTTTAAGAGGTAAATCAAAATATTCTGACTATAGGGCTATTGTATAAGACCATCATAAATCTTATTTTTTCAACCCTATCATAAAAGAATCTTTAGGAAGTAGTAAAAAAAAATTTACTCATTGAAATGTTAAATTCCTTGATAAAAGAAAACTTCCCACAGACCATAGATGTTGTATTGTAATACGTGGACTGTCAGCATTAGTTAAATCTATTAAGAAATTAAGTATTGATAAAAGCTTTGTAAAACTTCCCTCCTTCTAGCACAATTTTCTGGACATTAAAATCTACAAATAGCTAAAATTCTAACACACAAAGCATGAATAGTATTTCAAAACAAAGCAAATATTCAATATCCATATCAAATAATCCAACATGATTTTAAAATTCAATCCAATAACAAGATAAGTAAAGCATATTAAGAAAAACATGAAGTATACCTATCCATTATTGGATCGGTGCTTCTTTGATGTGGAAAGAATCCCTTTCCCAATCCTTGATAAGCTTCTAGATGACAAGATTCAAATGGTTGGGATGGTGTATAAGATGAAATGCTAACTTAGGTGAGTTGTGCATAATTAATACAATAGATGAACCCTATATCTATAGCCAAGAAGGATAGATGAATGCCAAACATGGAGGGTGTGGGACCAAAGATCCACCAATGGAAAGATGCCACTTGTCAACATGTGAGAGGTTGAGGAATGAGCACATTCTGGTCAATGTTCCAAAGAGGGGGAGATTTGAAATTTGAATTTTATGACAAGATAAGTTAAATGCTAAGTTTGACCTTTGCAAGAGACATGTAAGAGCTCTTAAATGCTTTGTTGGATGTACATGTCAATTTGGGTAGAGATTTCAAACTTGGAGAATATTCCCCAAATATGCCAAATTGAAAATAAATAAAGATTTTAATAAATTATTGAAATGTGCTTTCATTTGCAAGTGGAAAAATGTAGAGAATAGAAGTGATTAGGTTTGAATTAATCAGGATTTAATGAATTTGATGAGGGATTAGGTGATTTGACCTATTTGATTTAGATTTGTGGATTGAAAATAGATCAAAAGGAGATGGAAAATGATTTAGAATTAGTTAAATAAATGATTTTGATTTATTTAGCTAAAGGGAATGATGTTAGTGGTTTAATTAAATAAGTTTGATTTATTTAATTAAATGAATAAATTTAGAAGAATAATTAAATAAAATTGATTTATTTATTTAAAGAGATGAATATGATGATAAAGGGACAATTAAGGATGCCATGGAATTAGTGAATATGGATTAGATACACGATGATAAATTTTCATGTCTATAGGTACTCTTTCAGTCATATACACATCCATCACAATCAAAATTTATATAGGCACTCAGAGCGAAATCATTGCTCGTAGGGTACTATAGTCCATAATGTGATGTGCCTTTAAGATATCTAAATATCCTTTTTATAGCTATAAGGTGTGCTTCTCTATGAACTTCTTGCAATCTAGGAACTAAACACATTGCATGCATAATATATGGTCTAGAATCAGTAAGATACAACAATCTGCCAATCATTGATCTGTATTTTCTCTTATCAGTCTTAGTAGATTCATCATCCTTGCTTAGCTTACATCTAGTTACCCTAAGATTACAAACTAGTTTAGAATCCTCCATCCCAATAAAATTTAACAACACTTTTACATACTTAGATTGTGAAATGAATATCCCTTTATTAGTTTCATTAACTTGTAGACCAAGAAAGAAATTCAATTCACCAATCATAGACATCTCAAATTATTTTTGCGTTTCTTCAAGGAAATTTTTACACCTGCTTTTATTTTCATGAAAGATGATATCATAAACATAAGAAACTACAATCAACATCTTATTACATTGCATTTTGAAGTAGAGGTTGTTCATGAAACCTTCATTGAATCACTGCTTTCCTAGATATATATCCAGTCTTGCATACCAAGCTTAGGGAGCTTGCTTCAATCCATAGAATGCTTTCTTCAATTTACAAACTATGTCCAGATTGTGAGACAACTGAAACCATTTAGGTTGCTCCATGTACACTTCTTTCTCCAACTCACCATTCAGAAAAGATGACTTAACATCCATTTGATATACCTTGAAGTCTTTGTGTGCAAAGAATGCCAAAAACATTCTTATAGCTTCCATTGTGGCTACACGGAAAAATATTTCTTTAAAATCTATACCTTGAACTTGTGAATATCCTTTCCATACCACTCTTTCTTTATTCCATGCTACTTCTTGACGTTCATTCAGTTTGTTCTAGAACACCCATTTTGAACCTGTTGGAACTTCAAATTTCTGCTCCTTATGTTTCACTCAGGCCCTACCTTATGTCACTCGTCTTTCATGGTTTTGGAAATTTCTGAGGGTTGGGGTTTTAGCTTTGTTTGCATTTAAAACACTTGTTTATATTTTATGCCTTCGCTAGGATCTATTTCATTGTTACTTTTTGAGGGGATTTAAAAAATCTTATGTCCTATCATTCTGTCTAGGCTAGGTCCCTTTGGTCTCAAATATTTTATTTCCTCCACTAGGTTTTATTTTCCTAAGTCTTTGTTGGCCCCATGTTTCATCATTTAGAAACAAATTATATCATTGTTTGTCATCTTCCTAGTGATTCCCCTTTGTGCTTTTAATAAATGCTTTATTTGTTAGAGGGATCAATTTTACGCTATCGTCAATCAATTTCATTTTGATCTCAGCCATTTCCCGTTATCCTGCGATGACCCCACCACACTGCTTTAGTTGATCATGATACCACAAGTAGGTACCACATGTCCTTTCTAGTGAGGCCGATGGGGATAGGCTTGTTTCACCATCGATCAATTATCATCAAATATCAATGGTTGCTCACCATCACATGATCAAGAGTTACAAATATGTTATAGATCATGATATCATGGGTAGGCACAATGTGTCTCATCTGATGGAGCCAAATGAAAAAAAGGAAATACAATGGTACATTAATCTAGCCTTAAATACATTAAAAGGCAGGTTACTAAACTACTCTTAAGGTGCACATTTTTTAAATCGATGGATTTGTTATAATCTTGGTGGGAAAGTTGCTCGATGGTTAATGATTAGGCTAGCAACAATGTTGAAGGATTGAGATCACTGATGTTCAAGATCTATGGTTGCCCTCCATCGTGTGATCATAAGTTGTAGGATCTTTACTAATTGTGATATTGTGGGAGACTACCACATGGACTTCCTTTCCAACATATGGTATGGTAGGCCCCTTATTGCCATGTTGGTGATTGTGTCAGCTTGTTTTGAAGGGAAACTAAATATTGGACTAAGGAAGAATAAAAGAATGGACTACTAACGGTGGTAAATCAGATGTTGTAGTTACAATAGTTTCTAGTTTTTCTTTGATGGTAGTTTTCATATAGGTTTCTTGTGGTTTTTTATTGTTGCATCAACTTTTTTTAGCTAGCATGATAAACAAGAATATTCTCCAATGTGATGGTTGTTGTAACATATTTTTTGAATATCTCCAAGTTCTTCATTTGGCTGGTGACATGTGTACTTTTTGGCCCAATGCTTGTTTGCTCCTTCATGTTCTATAAGAAGGATTTCAAGGCCAAAAGTACTAGTTAGAAAGTTAGATAATTTTGGGTCGAGTCTAGGTGAGTTTGTAGATCAATTGTAAAAATGGATGGTTTTAGAGAGAAATACAATTTCAGTTTTTGGTCATTTTGTAATAGGTTTTGAATT
>VDFB02144850.1:0-16283 GCA_007258455.2 Sequoia sempervirens
GTGAAGGAGTAGAGCATTGAACGCTCCATAGGTGCAAAAATCCAAGGCACGATAACCAGCAAAACAAGGAAGGAGTAGGAGTTAACGAGTCTGAACTTCATCTTAAATGTGACTGGACTTCTCTTTAATGCGGAAGTGTGTGATTAAAAGTCCTATTATATTTGAAAGAGGCTAGGGTAAGTCTTAGGTAAAAAGAAATGGAGATGCTCAAAAAGAGATCTTCTAAAATATTGTTTTGTTAATGATATTACATATCTAGTTTCAAACAGTTCTGAAATATAAATATTATAGTTTGATATATTAATGAATATTATGTTTTGTAGATTTCAGAGCTTTCAAAGTGATTTGGCTTCCACCTTGAGTCAGTTTTTCTTAGGTGTCTTCTTGTCCTTTTAGGAGTTGGTGCATGGGTTGTGTATTTTGAATACTATTTTCAGCTCTTAGGCTGATTATTCCATGTTGTGTATTCATTCATTGTATTTTAGGCATCATTCATGTATATTTCCTAGGTTGAGCTTTCAAAACCCTCTTTATCCTTAATTAAAAAGTCATTAATTTTATATTATTAAAATCTATAATTTTTTTATCTGTCAGATAATTTTATAGTTCGGACAAATGCATGGCAACAAAGTACTACCAACTTATTAGTAAAATTACACGATACAAATAAAAAGCAGACCAATTTATTTTATTGAATGTGGACATATGAACTCTTACTTAGAATCTTTGAATTAAATCCTAGTTTTGATTCCAAATGAAAGAAAAGCAAAAGGATTAAACGTAAAATTCCAAATATCAGTATCAAGGGCCAGGGTTAGCTGGTTTTAATGGTTTAGCGAGGGTTTTCAAGCTTTGAAGACACGATTAAGATAGCAGGGGAATGGTTTCCAACACTAATCTATAATGGAAAAAGGAAGGAATCGATGAGAAAGGTTAAAAGACTGAGTTAAAAGACTGCAAGGTTTCCCTTGCTTCCTTAGTAGGATAAGATATCCTTACCAAGGTCGAAGGATAACCGAGCGAAGCCACAAGCAACACAACATTAAACAACCAAAAACCCATGTGAAAACCCGAAACCCTTTTGAAAACCAAAGCTTCAAAAGACAAGCAGATGGAAAACTAGAAAATGTTAAATGTACGAGCACATAAAGCTTTGCAAACACAATAAAACCAAATAAATCCTCTTTGTTTTCAAGCTAGAAAGGTCATTGCCTTAGCAGGATAAGAAATCCTTACCAGGTTCAAAGGAAAAATGAGAAAAGCCAATAGATGCACGGTGTCTTATCAGCGCCAAGGTGAACCAGTATGGGTGCCATCTGCAACGAGCAAAAGATAGGAAAATAAACAGACCAAACAACATTGAAATAATATCAAGATAGCTATGAACATTGGCCAACTCCAAATTAACTGGAAACATCTATAGGCAAAGGATCAATTCAGAAAAATATCCCCTACAAACAGAAACAACAGAAAAAGGGAACAACACTTAAGACAAACAACTAAATCTTATTAAATCTTTTTCATGAAAGTATTGTGTAGGTCTGATTTTTTTTTTCATTGTTATTTTTAATTATGAATTTATTTCAGATTGTGTTTAAAATACAGACAATAACAATAGTATATTGAACTGTTGTGAGTTACAGCGGAAATAGGACATACTTGGTTCACAACTACAACCAAACATTCAACTAGAACTATATACATAAAATAGCTCCAGAATCACTATTGAAACCAAATAACAAAACCTATGCATATGCAATAAGTAAGAGACCTTTACTAAGATAGCAATGAACTAAAGAGGTACAACATTTATAAAATATTTAGTGCAATTAGAGTAGAAGAAGTGGTAAAAGGAAAACCTACGCAAGAAAAGGAAACTCTATGTGGTAATCAGATTTATATGAAAAAAATCTACAAAATCTATAGGTAGCACTATAGACTATAGACAAAATCTATATGTAGCACTGTAGACTATAGACAAAACCTACAAGTACTCAAATTATGTGCAATAATTCCCAGGGGGTTTTGATGCAAAGTGAAATAAAGCAGAGTAAATCCCCACTATTATTTTACTCTTAGGTGTGAACAAGATTGAAATCGTCTCTTTTCTCACATATGAGATTTTAGACATTTATGACACTAAATTGCATGAATCAACAACTAAGCCAAAACATAACAGTCACTTATACTATTGGCTTATAGCAAAAACTAGCAAGTCATGTTAGATGAAAATTTGATAAATAAACTACTTTATAGCAGAGATAACAAAATATTTCATTAATTAAAAAACCCGACCTAGATGCAAAGCTACAACCTAGATGAACAATAACACCAATACAAACCTTGACACTAATTCATGAAATTTAAAACAAAGTGATAATGAACACAAGAAACAAATTCAACACAAACTTGAATAATAATTTTAGCAACTTAATTGTATCATCAACTATCATTAATAAAAACTTGTGCACCAAACACTTGTTTATAAATTTATAAAATGGTACTTTTTGATGTAGGATAATCATGAAATCATCCAAAAAATCATGGAAGGAAAACTTTAGTGTTTTATGTTTGATGATAAAATTAATTTGTCTGAATATATACGAATGCAGGTACATCTCTTGCCTAACTATGTAGCATACTATTGAGGAGTCGTGGGTATTCTTCTAGTTTACAATGTCAGTGATGAATATCTTTCAACAAAATTCTTGTCATCAAATTGGTTTGATATAATTTTTTATTTGTACAAATCTTTTAATTCTTGGACAAATATTTTAATGGATTTTTTGATATGTTGTTTGTTTCA
This sequence comes from Sequoia sempervirens, assembly GCA_007258455.2. NCBI lineage: Eukaryota > Viridiplantae > Streptophyta > Pinopsida > Cupressales > Cupressaceae > Sequoia > Sequoia sempervirens. The sequence goes on from VDFB02144850.1 coordinate 2,807, forward strand.
ATTTGGGAATTTGTGTATTTTTTCTGACCTGAAAGATATTTAATCTGTAAGGTTTTTGTCAATCTTTATTTGCTAGAGTGTTTTTTCTGACAAAGGATGTTTATAAATATTTTATGTGACAACATTCATTCATGTTTTGCCAGTTCAAAAAATAATAATGTGGAGTCAACCCATGCCATTGCAACAAATGGAAATCAATATGTGGAGACAATGTCTTTTGGAACGAAGTATCAAAATGACAAGACATTATATGTTGTAGTTGTAGTAAAGTGAAGATCACCCAACACCTACCCTTGAATTTATCATTTCTTCATGACACTGAAAAAAAGTAGATCTTGGTTTCTCTCAACCCTAAAGCCAATAGAATTTTTATTTGGTTCACTTTTGAGGAGAACTAAAATCTACTTGTGGGGAGACACCAAAACAAAAATGAGCCAAGTGGAGAATCAAAATCTTCTTTTGTTGGAAACTCCAACAACAAATGAAGAACAAAATCTACTTTTTGGGTCAAAACAAAAATGAACTTATAGGAAAATCTATTGACTATAGATTTTGATTCTCCATTTGATTCATTTTTGTTTTGGGGTATGGCACAAATAAATTTTGGTTCTCACCCTAAAAATGAATCAAAGGGATAATCTACTAGCTGCTCCATAGAGGCTATTGTATACGCACTTGGATAGATTTGAAACACTCACTACTTTAATCTCTGTCACCAAAGTGCGTTGGAGTGACAAGATTAAAAAATAAAAAACAACCCATTGACCAAAGCGCGTTGGAACGCTCCATAGTTTCTCCATAGAGGCTTATCATAATGTCTCCCTAAACCAATACTCAATCTTAGAGCAAGCCCTGCATCACAAACTTCCTCCTCACCCATTCCTTGAATGGGATAAAAGACTCTATTATACTAAACTCCAAACAATGTATAATTCTCTGCAAAAAGATTGGTTATTAATGGAGGCAAGACAAAAAGAAGAGGTGGGGGGGAGGGATTTGCAAGAGATGGGTAAATCTTATAATAAATTATGGAACCCTTCCCACTCTACACACTTGACTACGACGAGGACAATAATGGGGAGAAGCGTTGAAAAATGAAAGGGGAATCCAATGGCATGGACATTAAAAAAAGGTTCCATATAGCTACCTAAGTTGTGCACATGGATTGATGATTACACAAAGAAATGATGCCCTGCCCACATTAATTGGTGGAAAGATAAAGTTAATCTTTATAATATTTCATAAAAAATTGCTATACCACTGTATGACACGTTATTATAATATTAACTTGCCATTAAACTGTGGTGATAGGTCTCTTTAATGGGTATTTTATTTCTTAAATGATGAGGACATCTGCAATTTATACTAATTAATGTCGACATACAACTTTATCTTTAACCCACCATATCACCAAGATCATTCTGCTTGAACGGATAGTGTTTTAGTAGTCATATGCATGTCATCCCACATTGTATGTAAACATCCATCAACACCATGGTGAGCTATCTGGAATAAAATTTTACTGTAACGTATTAGCGTTTTACTAAAATGTTGTCTGTTTAGGCAAAATAAAATTTTACTGTAATGTATCAACATTTTAGTAGCCATGGTGGGCTATCTGGAACCTTTTTTTAACGTCCATGACATTAATCACGTGTAGAAGACAAAAACAAAGTCTTTTCACAAATTTCTGAACCACTAAACCAAAAGAATAACGAATAACCAAACAACAAAACAATATTTCAGAACTGTTAATGTTGTTACAAAACCGAGCACAAAAAGCTTTGCAAACCCAAAAAACAAATAAATCCTCTTTTTCTCAACTCAGAGAGGTCATTTCCTTAGCAGGATAAGGAATCCTTACCAGGTTTGAAGGAGAAACGAGTGAAGCCAACGCCAAGGTGAACCAGTATGGGTGCCATCTGCAATGAGCAAACACAGAGAGCAGATTGGTAATGGTGTCAAAGGGTTTGTTGAGTGTGAAGGATGAGAGCATTGAACGCTCCATAGCTATAAAAAGCCAAGGCACAATAACCAACAAAACAAGGAAGGAGTGGGAGTTAATGAGTCTGAATTTCATCTTAAATGCTACTGGACTTCTCTTTAATGCGAGAGTGTGCGATTAAAAGGTGGCAAGTTGCTCAGATGCCACACAACATCACAAACAAAACTTACGATGCCATTTCCTGCCACCGATGTATGGTGTGTCCAATCTGCGGTCGACAGTAAAAAAATGGCCGAAAATTCAACCCCACCAAATAAACATGTCGTCCATGTGGCAAATCGATGTCCACCTTGTTCAAACAAAATATTTAAGTTAGCCACGTCACCGTCTACATGGAAAAGTCAAAAAATAATTTATTCAAATGATGTGGTGCGCCATGTGGAGGGGGGAAGTTAAGGTGACCCACAAAAGGTCCCTCTCCCCTAGTAAGGATTTTTAAATAAATGAAAGGTGATAATTTTAAGAAGTCTTCGAGATTTAAGATGGAGTTTTTATGTACACACACAAATGCCATTGTAGAAACGTCTCTCGACATAAATATTATTATAATATTATTACTTTTTTGTTATAAATTCACCATTATATTGGTATTTTTTTATTATTACTTATTTATTAATATTAGTAATATATTATTAATATTCAAATTATTATATTATTAATATTAGTATATTATTATTTTGATATACCTATTATATTATTTTAATTATTATAATATTATATTATTTATATCATTAAAGTATTCCCTCTATTATTTTATTATTAAGATTATTTTTTAAAATATTATACTTAGTAAAATATTATTATCCTTACCATTAAATTAGTAATAGGAAAATCATTTTAGTTTGATATTAGTAATAAATGATTATATTATTTTATTAATATCAGTATATAATTATTAATATATTATTATTGTTATATTAATAATATTTAAGTATTATATTATAGTATTAATATTATTGTTTTATTATGATTATTATACTAATGTTATAATGGTATGTTATATTTTATTATTATTATATTATTTTTAAAAAGAAGGTAGAAAACTTTATTTATCCAAGAAAATAGTACAAAGCCAAAAACAAAAATCCACCCCCTAAGGTTCAAAAAACCATAGAAGAGTCATCAAACAATTCCCAAAAAACATCTCATGTCCTCCATAACCAGATCCTCTAGCTCCTATGAAAAGTCCTAAGGGAGGCTTCCTCAGTCATCCACATTCCAAGTACCCATCCGCTCAGACGCCCATCTAGCCAAGCCATCCACCACCTTATTCCATTCCCGTGGGATATGGCAGAAGGTGATAGAATCCAAAAACCCACCTAAAGCAAGGATTTTCTGAACCACAACCGCCAACCACCAATTCACATCCTCAAGATGACACTTATTCAGCATATGCCCATTCCAACCAAGGGCATAAGCCCGTTCTAGAGCCTCAAGAATGGCTAATGCCTCCATAAAGTTATTAGTGTGTTGACCTTTTATATATTGAGAAGAGGAAAGCAAAAATCCCTAAGAAGAGGAAAACAACAGTAGTTGGAAATGCTCAAAGTGGAGCAAAACAACCGAATACTAAAATTAACCAATTAGAAAAGGAATTAATACACAAGAAGAAACCGTCATGGTTAAAAGAAGAGGAGCTTAATTCTATTCCAAGAGAGCAACAATCTAAAAGATAGGAATTTGATAAAACAAAGACAACAATGGAAGGTGTTGTTGCACAGCTGATAAAGGTCAAAAGTGAAAGGTGTTGTTGTACAACTGATAGGTAAAAAGTGAAAGGTGTTGTTGCACAACTGATAAAAGTTTAAGATGCCACAACAATAGCTGCATTGGAGGTTGGTGGAGGACAAAATTTTTGTAATGCGGTAGTGCATGAGCTTGCAACAATTCAGATGCTAGAAAGGGGAAATTTTTCATCCAAGTGATCTTCATACTGGCGAAAGTCACAAGCAAGGAGGAAAAAAGGATACAAATCTTTCAAGCTCGAAGCGTTAACAACAGATGAACATCACAATACATGTTTTCCTCAACTTGTTGCCCATCCAAAGGCAATGCAAGATTTATAAAAGCATCTACTAACATCCCACACCGTGTTTTCCAACCTGCAATTATTCATTGCATTTTCTTTTATCATCATATGACGATTTTGAAACCCAAATTTTAGTCCACCCAAGAGTTGTTATAAATTTTGTAGGTGACTTTTATTAAATTATTAATGTTTAAAAAACACAAGAGTTTCATTACAACCATACTGTCTACATATAATTGCAAGTTGGAAAACATTGCGTGTTATACAACCTACATCGCACATACTCTTCCATAACCCTCTACATGCAACAAACCAATTAGTTAGTCATCCCTCACCTCCATCTAGTTACTTTTATGTATCCCCCACACTGCAACTCCACCCTTGAGCATTCAATAAGAATTGAGAAGTCAAGACCCTATGTGTTTTCCAACCTACAACTATTATGTGCATTTTTTTGTTCCAAATGTATGGATATATTCAAATGCAATGTTTACTCAAACCAAGGGTTGTTATAAAATATGAAGGTGAACTTCAATACATTATTTTGTTATAGTATATAGAATAGGAATTGAGAAGTGAGTCACAACCCACTGTGTTTTCTAGCCTGCAATATGAAGGTGGACTTAAATACATTGTTATAGTGTACAAAACATAAAGTGCTCATTACAACAAGTCATTTCATTGTCATACAAATTATTTGTGTTTGCGCATTTATCAAACATTCAACGATACATTTTAAGACCATAGTTGATTAGAATGTATATATGCTTGGAAGTGTGTATGATCTTTCATAGTGGGATAGGGTATTCAAGATCTAAATCTTAATCACAAGAAAAACTAGAAACCTACCTAAAACCATGGATTAAGATGAGCCTAACATATCCTCCATCTTCCATCTCATACCTCAACATCTTTTCTAATTTATCAACTCGTACCATTGAAACTTATACTAAACTCATGTCACCCTCCATGTTATCATTTTCCTCCATTGACAAGGGAAACCAAAATGTCTTCCATGTTCAACTAACACCTATCCATCCTATTTCACCGAAGGAACACCAAAAGTCACCCTGAAAGGAATATAATGCATGATGCAAAATCCTATTTCATAGAATGGTAGTCCTAGTCTTCTAGTTCCACCCACTTTCACCTCATCCATCCCATGTTTATCCAACTCGTCCATTTCATGTTTTTCCACCTTCATAACACTTATAGAAAGTCAACCATGTCACACAGCTGACCTCATTGATCAAAATCATGACATCATAGATCCCCCTTTATGTGAAGATCAAAGTACTCCCTCTCATGATCCCAGTCCATCTCATCATTCCATTCCATTTCATGACGCCATACCATCTCATGATCCAAGTCTGTCAACACCATACCATAATCATAGTGTATAAATTCATTCAATAAAGCTTTCCATACATTTAATAAATTCAATACTCCCAAGGTATACACATTTCCCTCACATCACATGATAATCCTAAACTTTCGCAAGATACCATTCATGAACTACAAACATATAAGCTTGGTTCATCCACCTTTATAAAAGTTGGATTTCTCCTAGAATACCACACGCCTTCATTAGTTCCATTTACCTGAACACCCTAATAATAAAACACATCTAAATTCTTATGGCCTTGGCTACATACCTCCTTCTCAAGACGTTGGTAGCTCCTTCAAACACAAAAGACCTTCCTTTAGATCAATACATCCACCTCCTCCATCATCTTTGCCATCTATTGTTAAACCTTATCCATCAACCCTTTGATCCATCATGAGCCCATATTTTCCTAATGCATATCCTTATGTGACCTTTCAAGAAAAACAAAGGCACATACCCTTGAATTCCTTCCAACACCTTCCACTTCAAAATCCTCTTTTTTCATAAAATCCCTCTATGGCCTATCCAAGCAATTGAGATACCAAACATGAAATGCATAAATCAAAGAATCCACAAAAACATAAATATCATCATGTCTCACTAAAAATACATGCCAAAATAAAGAAAAATATGCTCCAAAATCAAAATCAAAACACTTCCAAGAAAATGGAAGGTGTCATTTAAGAAAAAATGAAAATGCTATAAAGAAGAATGAAAAGTGAAAACAATGTGGGTTCCAAAGAAAGCAAAAAAATCCATGCATTCAAATAAAAAATCAAAATTGGTATCCCAACTTGCTAATAAAAAAGACTCCATTATTCCACCATCATCCATTCCTTCATTATTCGTCCTCCAAATCCATTTTCAGTCCTTATATCACCAATTTTATTATCCCAACCTACTCTCAATCCTTCAATGTTCACCACCCTTCAAGGTGTGTGCCAATGTTGTTCTTGCCCACATTCCCTCATAACAACTCCATTCCATACTTCCATCCAACCTTCATCCCTCATTCCATAGCTTTAATCCAATCCTTTGCATGAATCCTTAACCCCCTTCTGCCTACCCCTATCCATTCCATTATCTTTACCAATTTTCCTACCAATGTCTTTAACTGGGAACATGTTAGCCATGGTCTATAAGAAACATTTAGTCAGTGGGGTACTATCTTCCACAAAGAGACAATTGATTCCTCCATTCATATCCATACACCTTCATTAGTGTCCATTTCCATGGCCATTCATATCCATTCATATCCACTAGCTTTCACATCCATACACATACCCTTAGTTGTACACTTGGGGGCAAGACTTTTCCATTCATACGATACATTATTGATTATCCTATTTCCACTTAGTCATCATATTCCTTCATTTATATTCCATGCTATCTACTTTATCCATCCACCTTCCTTTGATCTTGCATAAAGTATTGGGGAAAAATACCAAGAAATTGAATCTGATGCATGTTTTATACCATGTGTGTCTTCCATCCTCCATATCACTTGTCATCCATGTCATGTTTCCTTTCATGTCCATTTAGCTTCCATATCCATGTCATGTCGTTATAACTTGTCATACCTCTTACCATGGGGGCATGTTATTACTTTGACATGCCATCTTTGGAGTCCTCCATAGGTCCTCTATTGCTCCTTTGTATAAGAGCAAACATTTTGGGTTCCCTTGTCATTGGTTCCCTCCACCCATAGCATTCCATACTTTGATCCATCTATCTCCATCCTCCATATAGGGTGTATCCTTACATGTCCTATCATTAACCCATATCATTGATCCTTATCCATCCACATCTCCTTTGGTTTTCAGCTTGACTAAGGAATAAGATCTTGTTTATCATTATCATTTAAATTATTATTTATCATTGTGTTATCATTGTCATGAGCAACACATTTAAACAAACCATAAACTCTTTAACATACTAAAACATTGGGCTTTATTGAGTCACAACCCATTGTGTTTTCCATCCTACAACTATTTTGTGCATTGGTCCTTATCATATGCATTAGCATTTGAATTTTTTCACTATCATGATCTTGCATATTTATCATTTTCATATTGCATGCATGACATCTTGTGCTTTATCTTAACTCTTGTCTCTTGTCTCCATCAATATCATTATCTTTTTGTATCTTTTCTTTTCTTGTCACATTCTGAGGAAGCTTGAGGATCTCTACACCTTGTTGTGTATGAAGGAGAGTGAGGAATGGGGCATGAGTCTTTCTTATGTGTGTGTATTGAGTCAGTCTGCCCTATGATGATTACAAAAAAAATCATAACCGATAACAAAGGGGGATTGTTCCAGTCTATGATGAAACAAATGATCACTTCATAGCCTTTCCATTCCATTCATTTCCATATCCATCCTTTCATATCCTTTCCTCCCATATCGAATACATTTCATAAGCCATTTATATGCTTTCCTTGCATCACATCAATGTGTTGCATTCATTTCTTCTTTGGATCCATCTAGGTCATTCATATTTCTAAACCTTGCATATCATTTTCTATCTACAACTCAAAAATGATCACTTCATAGGTTTACAATTGGTGTTTACAAATCTCAAGTGTTAACATGCTCATATAGAAGTTTGAAATATGTATCTTTTTGCTTGAAAACTGTTACAAAAGTGTTCTTAGTTGTTGTGACTGACAAACGTATGAGTTACAATGTTGTGTTCTACTTGTATACTTCAAACAGACCACATGCCTTATGTATACTTCAACATTTTTTAGACATGTCTATGTTGATGTTGTTTGTCATTAATGTCAAAGGTAAAAGGAGTTGGTAATCCAAAAGGTGTTTGATGAAAACTACATGCAAAGTGAGTTACTTCATTGTGTTGTCATGGATTGGTTTCAAAGAGATTATTCATTCATTTGGTGATCTACAACCAAAGTGGTTGTTGATATTCATGTCAAAGTACTTGTTGTTCATTCATTACTTGTTCACATGGTGTTGGTGCAAAAGGTATTGATAGTTGTTGCAAAAATTTGACAGAGTTGTTTCATGACAAAGTCAGAGGTATTGAACAAGTACTCATTGCACATTCATAATTCACATTTAATTCTTGATGGCTAATACATTTTGATGTTGTGACTCAAAGGTATTTAGTGGATAGGTTTTTGGCATAAAGACATGATTGGTGTTTGTTGATGAGATATTCATGCTTCTACAAGGATCTAAACCAATGTCAAAAGCATAATATTTTGCATCAAAGGTATATTGTCAGAATCAAAGGTTATAGATCAATTATTGAAATATCCCCAAACAATTTTTTTCAAATTTTCACATCAACAACTTCACCCGTCAATGTTAGCAAAACCAAAACCAACTGAGAAAGTAACCCTACACCAATAATGTTCACCAAATCCCAATGATAGGCAAGGTGATAACATATGGTGCTAGATCATTAGCAAATAAACTAAAATGTTGGAAATACAAAGCTTATGCAACTCGACCACTTATTCAGCAGGAGTAGTTTGACGGCTCTACTGATCAGCATGGTGAGTAATGCAAGTACAGAAAGTAAAAAGTTGGGTGTCTTGTCGACCCCTTCCACTTGTTTAGCAAGCAGTACATAAATGAAAAGCTAAAAGTAAATGGACGGCGAGGCCTGTCCCTTCCACTAATAATGGGAATTACAATATAAAGTGCAAAAATATTAAATGACTAAATTAGTACTACTGATTTCAGCCTTGCAATGAAAGTAATCTACAAATTACAAGTGAGCAAGCTGTCAATCCTCTCCAAATGATATTATATGTTTCTCCAAACTTCACAAGCCTCCCACATATGAAAAACCAACCCCAAACCAAAAATTCTACAATTTGATATAGAAAACCAACACTCAACAAATGCAAACCAGCAAGACTGAAACACACCTAAATGCTCCAAACTTCTCAAAAACTCTTTCGATTGACATGAAACAAGCTGCAAATGATACCTAAGCAAAAGGTGACCAAGTCTAGATGAATAAACTACATCCAACACCTGCCAATAATTTATGCATGAATTCCAAGACACTCCCAGGGATGGTACGACCTCCCAGGAGGGATGACCAACAAGATAAAATCATACGCTCCACTAAAAATTATGAAACTTAGCAAAAAGGGACACCTAGGCCATAGAAACAAAATGAGTAACTACGCATAAGCAAATAAAAATCACACGAAGACTTACGATTGAAAATCTCTTTCAGCACTACAATAGCCAACAACTTGTAAACTAACAAAAACATCAAAAACTTAAGAAAACTTCAAACATCTTCATCACAATAAGCTCTATCTATTCTTCAATATAAAAAACAACCTTTTTATCTTATCTAGTTGCTATCTCTCAAGCAAGAAACCAAGATTTCTAGGAGGTGTGCATTCCTCGAAGCAAGTGAGTCTCCATTTCGGCAGCACTTCATTATATTTTCTTCATGGATGCCAAGAATGAAGCCAACACTCTTATTTATAAGCTTTTTCTCCCACAAATTCAAATGCTTTTCCCTCCAATTAGGTTTCCCAACTCAAATTCACCTTCATATTCACTAATTTTGCAATTTGCATTTCATTTAGACACCTTTCCAAGCCATCCCTTTTTATGAAGGTAATATACTTTATCAAAATGTAAATAATCATCTAAGTTAGGCATCTTAAATAATAGAGTGAGATACATTCATTAAAATCACTTATCTCTCCACTAAGGCATCCACCTAGCCTTATCAATATTTCACTTTATTAAAACATTTTACCTCACCAAGAGAAGCGCCCAACACAAGCTTTGACCTTCCAAAAATAACTCCAAGAGTGTGGGAGACCAACTGCTCAAAATGACCTACTTGAAATAGCCTCTGAACTGGCCCGATGAAACCTTGATAAAAATAGTAAGTGTGTCCAAATGCATTTTAACCATATTTTGAGCAGCTGTCGCAACTTACTAAAAATAGTAAGTATAGAAAAGTCCTTTGTTTCAATTGCATGTCACACCACTACAAAGCTCTCTAAAAACCCAGAAGGAATCTAGAATCCAAACTACAAAACTCCAACATGCAAGCCTCCAAAACTACCAAAGCATCCTCCTAGAAAATAGAAAACCCTAATTACTACTCCCGACTAGCCTATGGGCCTCCAAAAATAGGCTATTAGCCATGAAAGAGTGTATGGATAAAATGGGGACATTATAGTTCACACTTCCCAAAATTGCTTGTCCTCAAGTAATGCCACCACCACTCTAGAAAAAAATAAACTGATCCATGCCAAACCAAGTACGATCCTAGGGTCCCATGTCCATCTCAAGAAAGTCCCACCATACCGATGCTACACCACTCTGATCACATTAGTAAAAAAATCATGCCAAAACTGCACTAACCTCCCTTGTAACTCCAAAATGTTACCAATGAAACTTATGTTGAAGGTACTAGAATCAATATCACGCAGCATCTCATGCCCAAAAAGCCCTGAGTCATCCATCTCAACAATGCCACTGTCTATCACAGTCCTAGGCAATAGGAAAGATAGTCTACTCAACTCAAAATCAAACTCCTTATCATATCTCCATATGGTATCTAATAGAGCCACGACTGCAAATGTGACATCTCCAAATCTTCTTGCAAAGAGGAAAGCAATCCTTTGCAAGAGCTCAACATACTCATACTCATAACTTTACATGAATATTCTTTGCCTCCTCATAATTATTCTGATACAACCATGAAGACTGTGGAAAAGACTCACGGTTCCAACTCCAAGAGCCTCAGAATGATGAGCCAAGGCAATCAAAGGTTTTCTACCCCAAGCATAAATACAAGGGAATGCATAGGGATAACCACTGGTAACAACTTGACCACCTCCCAAAGATGGATTCAGATTGCTTTGAATCATCATTTCTTGCATTTGAGGCCAAAAATCGGTCCTGATAGGAGACTGTGAAGTTTGAAAATGAATATACCAACTGCCCACCATGACTGAAATAATTAAATTATGATCTTATTTAAGGATAATCAACATCCAAGAAGATGAACAACTACTGCTATACTAAAAATCATCATCCAAATTAATGCATTTGCTCATTTCAAATGCTAGAAACATCCTCTCAAGAGACTCCAACCCCATATAAAACCACCCTTTGCTCAAAATATCTCTCCAATCCACCAGTTGATGATCAAAAGGAACCATCAAATGGTTAGTAAGGATGGGGACAACATCAAAGAATTTGAAAATTGAATCCTTATTCCTCTAAGAATTCATCTTTCCACAAGTATTTAGCTCCATCAACCCATGTTGAGGATCCTAAGCATGGATACACAATTTAAAATGCTCTCCATCACATCAGAAAGAAAACTCAACACATTCCCAAGTGCTAGTCAAAACCAAGTGCATACTCATGAAATTTGTGTCCCCTCTAGTGAACCTCTAAAACTAATCCATGAAAGCTTCAACAACATTGGACTATGAAGACTTCAAAATCAACTCCTAAGATTGACTAGTATGAGTTAAAGCATCACTCAACCAAAGGAATGGATTGAAAAGAGTGCAAACACCATGTTCTGGTCCATCTTCCTCCCCTTCTTCATCAGTAAAAAATATGAAATCTTCACTCCTCGATGATGTAATGAAGTTACCAGCAGCTACCAATACTTGCATTATTAACACCTTGATTCCAATGATGTTGAAATCTCCTTGAATCAACACTTCCCATTTGGATACTTCATCCTCGGACCCACTTATGCATTCATTATCGAATTACCTTGGAATATTACCAATCAAAAAACATGACACATCCTCATAGAGTGATATCAAAGCATCCATAGACTGGAGTTTATACTCATCCTCATGCTTAGTCACTTCGCTACATGATTCATTTTTTAGAGCAAAGAAAGGATTGTCATAAGTCGCTTCTACACCCACTTCAAAGAGAGGATTGTCAAAAACTTGGATGTCATCCCTCCCATCTCGCCGATCCAAATATGTACATGTAACTTTTGATTTTCTTGTGATGCTTTCTAGATCAAACTCCTCTTGAAGACTATCAAGCTCTCCAATCACTTGCTTGATTTTTTCAACTCTTTCTGCATTTTATTGCTCCCTAAAAAGTTTGAAGTCAGCAAACTGGTCTTCTACCTCCATTAGAGCCAACTGATTATTTTCTAACATGTCCTTTGTTGATTCAAGCTCCAGTGTAATATGATCAACCTTGCTCTCCTTTTCTTGGAAAGCACAAATGGACTTCTTTGCAATTTTGAAGGCATAATCTCAATCTTCAATCAAGTGTATGTATGCTGATTTCAATGCCTCCAAGGAGTCTTTGATAAGTTGCAAATTAGGAAGAGCAACTTCATCCTCAACTCCTCTTCGTCTTTCTTCAAACCGAGCCTTCTAGTAGAGATCTTCAACCAAACTATGTGTGCGGTCAAACCTGGATAGAACTCACACTTCCCTTTCAAAGGAATCTCTGAATTGATCTTCCCACTCAAGAATATGCAAAGATGGTGGATTGTTGGTAGGCTATTTTTCAAAATCAGAACTTTGTTTTGTGTCTTCGCTACCCTTGTAGTTGCTCCAATATTCTTTTCCTCCACCACCAACTAGTTGAGATTGCTCAATGCCAAGAAGAGAATCATCCTCCACAATTTCTTCGACCATTTGTTTGCAATCAACTTCTTGAATAGGTAAATCATATTTGTGTTTGAGAACCTCTGTAAACCTTTCATCCTCAAGAGCCATATGATCTTCTAGCTCTTGTTCCTCCTCACTATCTCCTTGATCAAAGGTTATGACAACCCCAAACTCAATCAATGAGTCATCATTAAACACTGTTCTAAAAGTTTCGGTAGCAACATACTTCACCTTAGTGGCTGCAACCACTTCAAAAGGTTCATTATGGAGCTTTTCCAAGAAAGCTTCTTCATCAAATACACCTTCTCCTCCAATGGTCACCCCATAGCTTGCAATGCAATCTGAATTTTGAGCTTCATCAGGATCAAAGGGAAATTCAACCCATACAGGTTCTTTATCATAACTTTGTGCCATCACACTTGGATCCCAAATGCTAAAGG